>JAWQFJ010000600.1:0-89330 GCA_034096865.1 Theodoxus fluviatilis
TGAAGGTCACTGAGAACAGGGGTTATGCGAGCCCACCTCGGCAGTCGCTTCACTACCCTAGCTGCAGAATTCTGAAGACACTGAAGTTTCTGCAATTGACCGTTGGTTGCAGCAGTCAGCAGACTGTTGCAGTAATCAAGATGGGACAGCACAAGGGTCACCACCAGGGCCGCTGCGGTCTTTTCAGTCAGACAATCCCTGATACTCCAAATGCGGTGTAGGTGCATGTAGCCTGAGGAGATGATTTTACAAATTTGGGGGTCTGGTGACAAGTTTTGATCTAACATGACCCCGAGATATTTCGCACTTGTGGCAAATGCTATGTTAATATGTGTTTCTCTGATCAATTGCCTGCTTTTTTCCCTACCAATGAGAATCACTTCAGTCTTGTCTTCATTGAGTTTGAGGTGATTGGCCGACATCCATTCCTTGATGTCACTACAGCAGTTTTGCACAGTGGACTTGTTCACAGCGAAGGCTTCATGATCTGGTTTGGAAGCCATGTAGATCATAGTGTCGTCGGCGAATAGATGGTGAGGGATGCCGTGTTGGTCGATGCGCTCGCTCAGGGGTTGCGTGTAAATTGAATACAGGAGAGGTCCCAAGATTGATCTCTGCGGTACTCCACAAGTGAGAGAAAGGTCTTTTGATGATGACTCCCCTATCTTCACCTTTTGTGATCTCCCCGTCAAGTAGCTCGCGAACCAGTTTAGGGCGGTGGATGATATGCCAAAGCTCCTCAATCTGGCTATGAGTGTGTCGTGGTCAATGGTGTCGAAAGCCGCTGAAAGGTCGAGTAGCACTACAAGGACTACCTCATCGCGATCGACTGCATGGAGTAAGTCATTCAGGACTCGCAAGAGTGCAGTTTCAGTGCTGTGGTGTGCCCTATATGCTGACTGAAACCTGGGAAGCAGATTGTGCGAGCTTAAAAACTCTATGAGGCGAATAGACACTGCTTTCTCAACAACCTTGGAGAGAAAGCTCAGGTTGGAAACCGGTCGATAGTTGGCGAGGTTATTAGGATCAGCGCCTGCTTTCTTGAGGAGGGGTTTCACCAATGCCTTTTTGAGGCTCATGGGAAACTGTCCGTGTCTCAAGGAATGGTTGACGATGTCCGTTATTACAGGTAGAAGGACATCAAGGCAAGTGAGAAGCAGTTTGGTGGGGATTGGGTCGAGTTCGCATGTGGTTGGTTTCATTTTGACTATGATTTTTCGTAGTTCGTCTGGTGAGAAAAATTTCAACTCAGTCAAGAAATGATGGTGTGGACGTGACTGAGATGTGGTGCCAGATGAGCTCATTGGGATTGATTTCTTAATTGTGTCAATTTTTTCTTTGAAAAAAAGACCAAACTCATTCGCCTTTTCATTATGTGACTGTCCTGATTGCACATAGGAGTCATTCGTCTTCCCTAGAAGACCTGACAGCAAGTGAGACATGGCCCTGTGGTTCCCGGATCGTTCTTGGATTTTCTGATGAAAGTAACCGGCTTTTGCTTGACGTATGGCTTTTTTGAGTTTATTTTTCTCTGCTACATACAACTGCTTGTGCACAGTTAGATTGTACTTCCGCCAGCGACGCTCTGCTATTCTTTTGTTTACTTTGGCGAGGTAGACTTCCTCGTTGTACCATGGGCACAACGGTCTTGCAGAAACACGTTTTGTCAACTCTGGGGCGTGCTTGTCCAGGATGTTTCGCAAAGATGACTCAAAGAGTTCAACATGAGCTGACACATCAACTGGGACCGCAGACTGTAAGCCAAGTGCGCCAAAGTCAGCTTGCAGAGCCACAAGATCAACCCTTTTCAGGTTTCTACTCTTTACAACGGCTTTTGCCTCTCGGTTGATGCTCAATGAGAGGTCAAAGTAAACCACGTAATGGTCAGAAAGCGCCTTGTCAAGCACATGGCACTTGCGGACACTGCTCTTGTCGACCTTATCTACAACCCAGTCAAGGGTGTGGCCTGATTTGTGAGTCGCTCCATTGACATTCTGCTGCAAGCCGTGATCACGGAGCAAAGACAGTGCGCCCTTTGTCAAGGCGTGGTTGGCGTCATCGTAGTGGATGTTGAAATCGCCGACAATAACGTAGTCATCACACTCTACTTCCATGGAATCGAGAAGGTTGCTGAACTCGTCGAGGAAGGCGGATGACGGTGCTTTATTTCTCTTTGAGTGAGTCGGTCTGTACAGGCAGATGAAGTGTGTCGATTTGCCCCTGTTTCTTAAAACAATGCTTGCTGACTCCAGAGCGCTGGAATTGTGACTCACAATTCCAGCGCTCTGGACAGTGACGCAGACTAGTCACTTCACTGATGTTGAGGCAGCTTCTGTAGATGAAAGCGATCCCTCCGCCACGTCCCCGTGGCCGCGGGAAGGATTTTATTTGATAGCCTGGTGGTGTTGCCATTTTCATTATCGCCTGATCTCTGTCGTTTTTCAGCCATGATTCGGTGATAAACAAGACATCAAGGTTTTCCTCGGTGATAAAGTCTGCAATTTCTTCCGTCTTGTTTCTTATTGACTGCGCGTTTAGCAATGCCGCAGTCAGAGTGGGTGAGGGTTTCCTGGGTGCAACTTGAATGAGGTTGCTTGCGTTCGCACCACAGTCTTGAGGGACAGTGCTAGCAGTTCTGTCAAACACATCACATACAGTTTTGATATTGTGGCGTATCCTTCTGCCCCCTCTTCTGCCACGCTTTCTTGTTTTTGATCTTTCAATTCCCAGGAGTTGGATGTTCGCTAACGCCTCCGGCGGGAGGGGCAAATGAGAATCATTTAAGGCACGCAGATCTGACGAGGAGTAGTACATGTGTCCAGCTATTTTGGGGGGAGTAAGCTTCATTTTCCACGGCCGTTAGCATTCTTCCTAATCATTAAGCCTCAGTTCTAGCCTAAGGCATGCAGCGCCCAATGAACACTCACGCCCATGGATGACAACAAAATTTATTACAGCCAAGCTGATTATAGTAAGTTTAAACTTTGGTGCTTTATGCAGCAGTGATTTGGGCATGATGATGATTGCGCATGCCTGTGCCCCTGCACAGGTTCAGAACCCAGCCACAGTTTAAAGCCAAAACTATGATTCAGCTGCAGCACAGTTACCATGCTGCAGGCAAAATGTGAACTTGTTGCTGAGCGCCTCTGCACGGGCAAGTCGACAGACCAGATCTGTGCAGCTCTGTGTGTTAGCAGAATGCAGATCAAGCAAGTCAGGGACATGCTTGCAGAGTGTGGCAATGTTGAGCGTAAGGCAGGACAAAGAAGGAAGCGGGAGAAGAGAACGGAAGAGGTGGCGGCGGCTGTGAAGGCTTTGGTTGAACTGCATCCCCGACAGTCCATCAGGAAGCTGGCAAAGCAGTTTGGCATGCATGAGCGCACCATGCGCCACGTGATCAGAGATGACATGCACATGAAGTCGAGGGCAGTGGTTACCAAGAACAGGATTTTGGAGGTGCAGAGGATCACGAGATTAGACCATGCCAGGAAGATTCTGAACTGGATGAAGAAGCCAGAAAATGCCAAGAAAACGCAACAGCTGCTGGGGAAAGAATTCGGCAGATTCTGGCCCAAGGACATGTGGCCACCATCATCTCCAGACCTCAGCCCGCTCGACTATTCCATATGGGAGCATGTGGAGTCTGAGGCCTATGCAAGTGGCCACCTGAATGTGAATAGCCTGCGAGCAGCAGTCACGACGTTGTGGGTGGCTTTGCCCGAAGACTATGTCCGAGCAGAGCGCCACTCCTTCCTGAAGCGCCTGGAGGCAGTTGTGAAGGCTGGTGGTGACTACATTGAATAAACTGCTGCTTGCTAGTCTGAACTGTTGAATGTTGTGGAACAATATGTTTAATATGTGTGAACTTGGAGAAATCTATTATTTTTTAATGTCATACTCCTGTGTAACGGTAATTTTGCTGCACCCTGTATATCATATCATTACCAAGAAAATGCTATGTCTAGCATATCTGATTCTGAAAGGGCTTGACTGAATTGCAACTGTCATCACTTTTGCCAGCTCTGTATGAAATTCTTTCGGCATCAAAAGGTGACCACACTCAGCAGCGCCACACACCATGTTCCACCATGCTGTCCTATGGAGCGGTAGACAGTCACTTACCGACAACACCGTCAGTGGCCATGGCAGTCATCTGGCAGTCCCTGGGCAGGAAGTGCCGCAAGTAACGGTCCACTTGCACTTGCGAGTCCTTCCGTATCCGGCGCCGTTTTGGCCTCACTGAGGCGTTCTGTGCAGGGAGGGAAACATGGCACTCCACCAGGTGTGTGGTGAAGAAGGCCACACAGTGCTTGGGCTGTATGGGCAGGTTCTGTAGGAGAAAGGGACAACTACACACATCCATCCCACCTTCACTACACTGCTGCAGTCTCTAGTCATGCAAGTACCCAAATCCAGACAAACGGATAGAAAGATGGAAAGACAGATGGGTGGGTGGTAGGTGGGAGGATGGATGGATGGATGAATGGGGTGAGATCAATGGATGCTTTCAAATCCACAATACTTTCTGTTTGAATAAATAACACAGAAATCAGAGAAAGAGATGCAGAGCACATTAAACTGAACACGTCTATCATATCTACTGAGCAGCCCATCCTGCTCATAGACCCAGACAGGCCCAGTCACAGATAATTCAGTCCAGATGTTCAGAACCCACAATACTTGGCACAAGCCAGCTTTATGCCATGGTAGACCACTGGGGATCAGAACAGATGAGGTTACCAAATTTAGACACATTTCCAACAACACAGCTTGATTACTCCACTTCCATAGGCACCTAAAGCTAACTGCCTCAGCTGCTGGTACAATCACAGGCACTGCCGCAGTTGCAGCTACTGTGACAGCACTACCATAGTTTCAGCCACACATAACAGGCAGTTACACTACAGCCACAGTAACAGGCAGATACACTACAGCCATAGTAGTAAGATAGTAAATAGTTACACCACAGCCACAGTAACAGGAACAGTTACACCACAAACATAGTCATTGGCACAGGTTACACTACAGCCACAGTAACAGGCAGTTACACTACGGCCACAGTAACAGGCAGTTACACTACAGCCATAGTAACAGACACAGATACACTATAACCATAGTAACAGGCACAGTCACACTATAACCATAGTAACAGGCACAGTCACACTATAACCATGGTAACAGGCAGTTACACTACAGCCATAGCATCAAGTACAGTTACACTATAGCTACAGTAACAGGCACAGTTACACTACAGCCACAGTAACAGGCAGTTGCACTACAGCCATAGTAACTTGAAGAAATTTAAACTAATTTCTATGTTTTCCTGACATACTTACCAGTAGACAACCAGTGATATTATGACCTTGACCTCGAAAAAAGAATTTGCATAATTCTATACCCACACGTGCCTGCCTGCCTCGTCCAATCTGATTGGTCGAGACACAGAGCTAGGGACGCCGTGAGCAAAGGGAGGTAACTCCCAGTGCGCCGCGTCACCACACGCTCGTGTATAAATACAGCAGGTCAAGGCACGACAGACCTCTTTGACACAGCTGAGACCCAGCAAATGCACAAACGGGGAGGTGGGTGGGACAGTAAGTTGTGTACTGGTAAGTATGTCAGGAAAACATAGAAATTAGTTTAAATTTCTTCAAGTTTTCCTTTCATACTGACCAGTAGACAACCAGTGATATGATTGCCCAACGCTGGGCGGCGGGTTGTGCATAAACACCTGACCAAAAAATAACCACTCACCCTCAAACACGAAGAGCCGAACCCGCAACAACCAACTTGTTGATGCCAAAGGTGTCGTTGACACGACGAACTTGAACATCCCGCAGGTAATGGCGTGTGAACACACAGTCACTGCGCCAAAAAGCCGCTCTCATAAGGTGAGCCAAGGAGACATTCTTGGCAAACGCTACAGAGGTGGCAACCTTGCGGAGTTCATGAGTCCGAGAGGCACCAACGGGAGGATCAAGCAACGCATTCTTGTACGCATCCGTAATCAACACGCGTATCCAGCAAGAAATTGACGTCTTAGACACCTCAGCGTGACGACGCGTAAGGGGCAGAAACAGTCTCCGTTTCCGAAGACGACGGGACTGAGTTCGAGCCAGGTAACATTTGAGTGCACGCACCGGACAGTTCACATAGTCAGCTTCGCCAGGATCGAGAATCGAAGAGAGCCCCTTAATCTCAATGCTCTGACAGTCAGAAAGAGAGTCCCATCCCACAGAGGAGGAAAGATCTGACTATGTGCAAAACAAACGAGAAAACAAGGAACTAGCCAGGTGATCCTGTGTTGGAAAGAAGCCAAGCAGAAAGGTTCAACAAGTGAACATTCGGATGGCCAATTCCCGAACGAGGTTGCACGAGAGTGCACGCAGAGAGATGAAGCTCGATGCGCTCCCCATCGGCCAGAGCCAGCAGATCAGGGAACCAGGAAGCTCCAGGCCAGAAAGGCGCGACCAGGATCATGCGAGGACGCTCCAGGGCGACCTTGGCCAACACCCTCGGAAGAAGCCGCGTGGGAGGGAAAGTGTAGACTTCCATGCCCGACCACGACCTAGCAAAGGCATCCCGCCCGAGAGCCTGTGGATCATGCATAGGGGAGAAGTAACACGGCAAACGCGTGTTGAACCGGGTGGCGAACAGATCCACCATCGGCTTGCCCCAGCGAAGCCACACCTGCTCTAGAGCCTGATGCGCTACAGTCCACTCTGTAGGCAGAACCTGATTCCTCCGGCTTAGGTGATCCGCCAGCACATTCAACTTTCCAGGAATGAATTCCGTGGAAATGGAAATGCCATGGGAATCAGCCCAAACCAGAATCTCCTCAGCTTTCAGAGACAACGACGTAGAAACTGTGCCTCCTTCTCAGGCATGTGACATTGTCACCTGAGACTGTTACGTGCCGATTCCTCAAGACTGACAGTAACCCCTGGAGAGAGAGAAAAACTGCTTCCATCTCCAGAAAGTTGATGTGCAGCCGCGACTCGCTCTGAGACCACAGACCGGACACCGAGTCCGTGTCTGTGTGCCCACCCCAACCATTCCTCGAAGCGTCTGTGAACAGATAGACGATAGGACCCCGGGGACGGATAGGGACAGAAGAATGGAGCCACGTCATGTCCATCCAACGCAAAGTGGCTTCCCGAAACCAGTCCCCCAGAACCACCATCTGATCAAAATCGGAGCAGTCGGAGACCCGGATGGCAAGCTGCCTCTGAAGGGGTCGTTTGGCGACCCGTGCCAAAGGCAACAGGGTAGCCATCGACTCCATCTTGCCAAGCAAGGAGAGAAGAGCACGATAGGGAGCGCTCTCCACACCACGTAAGTGAGAGAGTAGGTCTGACAACGACCGCAACCTGTCCGCGGACGGACGGACAGAGAAGGCGAGAGTGTCGAACTGCATGCCGAGGTACTGGAATGAAGTTGACGGAAGGAAGTCAGACTTCTTCAACGAGAAGTTGAAACCAAGGCCCTGTGCAAGTTGGACCACCGTTTCCGTGTCCAGGGCACACTGCCGAGACGAGCGATGTAAAATCAACCAATCGTCCAGGTACATCCGCAAACGCACTCCCCTGCCCCTCACCAACATCGCCAACTGTTTGGCGATCTTGGTGAAAATGAAAGGGGCAGTAGACAGACCGAAAGGCAGGGAAACGAATTGAAAAACCCGGTCTCCCCAGACGAAACACAGATACTTCCACATGTCCGGATGCATCGAGACATGGAAGTACGCATCCTGCAGATCCAATGACGTGGCACAATCGCCGGGGCGAATTGCATCACGCACCGACCTGGAAGACTCCATCTTAAAAGGCATCTCGCGAACAGACTTGTTCAACCGCGAGAGGTCTAGAACCGGGCGAAACCCACCGGAATGTTTCGCAACCGCGAAAATTCTGGAGTAAAACGCCGGTGAGGCAAGAGACACCTCCTGAACAACCTGCTTGACCAGCAGAGAAGCGACTTCCTCGTCCAACACCTTCACCTTCTCAGGGTGAAAGGGTTTAGGAAAAGCAAGAGGCTCAAGTGACAGACGCGCAGGAGTCGTGAATGGAATTTTATATCCGTCCCGCACCACCCTCAGAATAGCGCTGTCGTGAACTTGTCGACGCCACACGGCATAAGCCCGTTGCAGAGCGTGTGCCCGCGTAGGAGAAGAACAAAGTCCGCGCGGCAGAAGACTGGAATCGCGCACCTGAAAAGGCCGAATCCCAGCCGCGCCAAACGGTTCCTCACCGGAAGAGTCCCCAGACAGAGAAAGATAGGAGCTTTGGTCAACCGACCCAACGTCCCACCCCTCTTCCGCAGCCGCAGTGGAGCCACGGTCCGAAAACCGAGCGTGCCAACTCGCTGGACTCTGATCTGGTCGCTCTAGACTCGCCTCCCCGCCAGGAGAAACACAGTCTACGGCCACAGAGTCAGAACAGACAACAGACCCATGGCCGTGCCTCACTGCCCCTGTCGACCTTCCAGAATCACGGGGTTGAGACACATGTCCATGCACAGGCAGGGAGGCAGCGTGGTGACCGGACCAGACAGCGTCTGCTGAATGACCGGGAGCAACGCCTCGCCGCGACCCCACCTCAGAGCACGACCTCACGTGAGTGTGGCGGGATTGTTGCACCACCCTGCTCGACCTGACGGGAGAGCGGGGGCGCGACCCAGAGGAACGCACGGGGCGAGGGGCGGCATGATCACCGGACCAAACAGCGTCTGCGGAATGGCCGGGAGCAACGCCCTGCCGCGACCCCACCTCAGAGCTCGACCTCAAGTGAGCGTGCCGGGGTTGATGCACCACCCTGCTCGACCTGACGGAAGAGCGGGGGCGTGACCCAGCGGAAGGCGCGGGGTGACGGGCAACTTGATCCCCATACCAGACAGTGTCTGCTGAATGGACGGGATCAGCGCTGTGTCGTGCCCCCACCGCGGAGCACGATCTCGCGGAAGCGCGAATGGGTCGGCTGCACACTGTCCCGGTCGACCCCCCGGGAGCACAGGGGCGGGGCACAGGGGACCGCCTGGAGCGGGAGGCGGCATGCTCACCGAAACAGACAGTGTCAGCTGAATGAACGGGATCAACGCTCCGCTGTGGCCCCACCGTAGAGCTCGACCTCGCGGAAGCGTGAAGAGGGAGCCTCACCATCCCGCTCGATCTTCCGGAAGCACAGGGGCGGGGCACGTGTGACCGCACGGGGCGGGTGGCGGCATGCTCACCGAACCAGACAGTGTCAGCTGAATGGACGGGATCAACGCTCCGCCGTCGCCCCACCGTAGCTCGACCTTGCGGAAGCGGGTGGGGCCGTGATCACCGGACCAGACAGTGTTAGCTGAATGGCCGGGATCAATGTTCTGCCGTGGCAGACACCATACGTACCTGTCCGAGCTCGACCTGATGGGAGAGTGGGACGTCCTGCCGTCAGAGTGCCGTAGCGCAGCACCTCCCGAGAGCGCGGGCGCGGACGACCCCGGAGCGCACGAAACGTTCCAGTCCGAGCCGACCTCCTCACACACCTGCCCTGGAGAAAGTTTTGGACAGGCACCACAAAACCGGGCCAGGCAGGCCTCAGCCTGACCAGGCTGATCCGGCCAGCTGGGCACTCGGTGTGGAGGACTGAAAACAACACAGAACTCACGGTCTGACCGACCCGACACAACCGACCCACCGGGAGAGGAGATATCTGAAAACTCCTGCCCCCCTGGCAAAGGGGAGCCCTCGCCAGAGGAAGGAGGCCGCGAGCCGAAAAAGCCCGAGAGCTCACTCCCACCAGTAGAGAGAGCAACCGTCGCCCCAGCCACCGAGGCGACCGTCGCACTAGCGCGCGTAGTGGAAACAGCCACAGGAACAGGCGAGACAAAAGCTTCCGCCTCTATACCTGCCGCTACAGGCAAAAACGCGGCCGCACACGAAACAGACCTACGCCTGGACGACGAAGCAGGACAAGTAGCAGCACGCGGTCGAAGTAACCGCGTACCACCCTCATCCCCCGACTTCGCTGTCCCAGTCGTGCCGACACCATTATTTCGTACACGACCAGCGTGGGGAAGTTCCGCCATTACGGTCACACGGAGTTTCCGTGAGAAACCCAGCAGCCAAAAAAGCGAACACACACCACCACGCAAAACGAATGCGACGGCAAGCAAAGCAGCAACACACTAGCCAGCCGACGCTAGCCTGATAAATAACAAAACAACGACACGCTAACTCAACAGAACAGCGTGCGCGCACTCAAATTTACCAGGCGAACAAAATTCAACTTAACACAAAAAACGTCAACGGACACCAACAGCGGCACGCAGTACTTCCCTCAAGCTGCAGTCACAGCGAAGGAACAGCAAAATTCCTTAAGTCACACAAAATGACCCGAGGTAATCCCTAGCACAAGTACTCCTAGTGCAAGCGAAAAAGTCAAAAAGAGGTCTGTCGTGCCTTGGCCTGCTGTATTTATACACGAGCGTGTGGTGACGCGGTGCACTGGGAGTTACCTCCCTTTGCTCACGGCGTCCCTATCTCTGTGTCTCGACCAATCAGATTGGACGAGGCAGGCAGGCACGTGTGGGTATAGAATTATGCAAATTCTTTTTTCGAGGTCAAGGTCATAATATCACTGGTTGTCTACTGGTCAGTATGAAAGGAAAACAGTCACAATTACACTATAGCTACAGTAACAGGCACAGTTATGCTACAGCCATAGTAGCAGGCACAGTTACATTATCTATCTATCTATGGCGTTGCTTCGCAAACGAAGATGAGTCGATGTTGCTGTCCACGTCCACTGCAGACACATTGGTGGCTGTAGAGGCCGATGCGGGACCGACAAGCCCAACCACAGCGGCCGCAGGGGAAGATTTGGCCAGGGTCTAGCATGACTCCCTCTCGGTTTTTTTCTCCTCTGGCGCTTCTCCTTCAGTGTGTCCATGCGGGAGCTCTCCAACACTGTCGTGGCTTTATTGATGGTGTTGCACCAGGCATCTCCGTCAGCAGCGACGGAGGTCCACTGTTGGGGATCGATGTTGCAGGAGATGAGGGCTTTCTTGAGAGAGTCTTTGTATCTCTTTTTTGGGCCACCTTTATCACGTCGACCAGTGGAAAGCTCACCAAATAGTGCTATTTTGGGCAGGCGGTGGTTTTCCATTCTGGAAACATGGCCTGCCCAGTGCAGCTGAGATCTCAAAAGCATGGTCTCTATGCTGGTGAGTTGAAACCATTCCAAAACTTCCACATTTGTGATGTAGTTGCTCCAGTGTATCTCCAGGATTGTACGAATACAGCGTTGGTGGAAGCGTTCCAAGAGCCTCAGGTGTTGGTGGTACAGGATCCAGGATTCTGAGCCATACAGGGGTGTGGTAAGGACAACAGCTCTGTATACACTGATTTTTGTGTCCTTTCTGAGGTGTTTACACTACAGCCACAGTAATAGGCACTGTTATACTACAGCCAGTTACAGGCACATTTACACTACATTCACAGTAACTGGCATAGTTACACTACAGCCACAGTAACGGGCACAATTACACTACAGTCACAATAACGGGCACAGTTACTCTATAGCCACTGTAACAGGCAGTTACACTACAGCCACAGTAACAGGCACAGTTACACGATAACCACAGTAACAGGCAGTTACACTACATCCAGAGTAACAGACACAGTTACACTACAGCCACAGATACAGTTACACTACGTCCACAGTAACAGGCGCAGATACACAACATCCACAGTAACAGGCACAGTTACACAACATCCACAGAAACAGGCACAGTTACACTACACAATTACACTACATCCACAGTAACAGTCACAGTTACAGCTACAGTAACAATCTTTGTCACAGCCACAGTGTGGCTACCATTTTTAGAAGCACTAGATTGCAGCAGCCTGAAAAAAACCTTACCATCAGCGAAAACATTTGCAAATTAAGCCCATTTGGCTCAAAAACTTTGTCATCTGAGAATGAAATATTGTCAGTTGTGTATGAGAATAATGTTCTCTCTGCAGAATGTATTTTTATGTGAACTGTTAATGCCAGTGAACAAAAAAGAACAAGAGTAACATATAGCCAGAGCCATTGGACCCCATGAGCTGGAAGCCCTGGCTGCTGGGCTTTCAGGGCCTGCTCCACAAGCTAGCGGGACTTAGACCCATGACAAAGTCAGATCATTCAGATTTAATCTGTGATCAAACCACACAGAAAGGTCAAGCCCAACTTAGTGCAAGCAACAAGAAACTGGTTGCCAAACAACATATCCAGACCAAAACTGGCACTACCTGTAGGTACCAATCTACAGGAAAAAGAAAGAGGAAGAAAAAGAATAAAAAATTATTCACCATTTCTACTGGCAAGAAAGATGCCATTCAACAAATGACAACATGAAAAACATCACCCAACCTGCACAGCATAAGTACAGAACATTTGCCAACCTCTCTTGCTAAATGTTTCCACACCATTTTCACCTTTTCAATTGATGTCCCATCAATGTGTGTATGCTCTCTCCAGAATCATTAAATGTATTATTGTGAGTGCTAACACTAACAGAGTATATGCAACTTACACAAATTTGTGTGATATCAAAATGTCGGAAATTGAATGCAGATTTCATTGGTACATTATAGAAATTTGTTTGAACAAATATAATTTAGCAAGAAAAATGTTGGTTTTTTTCTTGAAACAGCTGAACTTTTTTTTTACTTACTCTTCAAAACTGACTACCAAAATGATGGGGAAAATCCTTACTCTTTCAAATGAGGTACTAAATCAAGTTTTTCATTATGTGTCATCTGCTAGCCAGCCAGTCAAGGAAGCACAGCATTTCTGTCTCTCACAGCATACAGGCAATCACATAGCCTTTGTTCAATGCATTTCTGAACACATTGTGCTAGTTATGCTCTAGTGCAATTACATCAATACAATAAACCTATTTAGTGCAACTGCATTTTGATTCATTTGGTTGTGTGTGTGTGTGTGTGTGTGTGTGTGTGTGTGTGTGTGTGTGTGTGTGTGAGTGTGTGTGTGTGTGTGTGTGTGAGAGAGAGAGAGAGAGAGAGAGAGAGAGAGAGAGAGAGAGAGAGAGAGAGAGAGAGAGAGAGAGAGAGAGAGAGAGAAGAGAGAGTGAGAGAGTGCGAGTGTGTGTGTGTGTGTGTGTGTGTGTGTGTGTGTGTGTGTGTGTGTGTCTGTGCGTGTGTCTGTGTGTGTGTGTGTGTGTGTGTGTGTGTGATTTTTATTTCTTGAATAGGACTCCTATGCTTTCAATATAATGAACAGAAAATTTTGAATTGAGTGCATTTCAGTTTGACTGTTGGTAGTTTGAGCATCTTCTTTTTTTTTGGGGGGGGGGGATGAAAAAATTGTGCAACAAACTCTTAAATGTCTCTTCAGGCTACCACAATTTCATCATGGGTGAAATATAACAGAAATAATGCAATAATGCAATTGTTCACCAACAAGTGATATGTCAGGGGCAGTTAGAGTGCATTATAGCTTTTATTTTTGACCCGTTACCAAATAACTGATAAAGTTTTGGATTTTGTGTCAAATTGAAAGCAGCAGTGTGAAGAAAAAGTTGAATTGCTCCATGTTTGAACCCTCTTTGTAGTTCCCTGCATGACAGCTGTACCTGTTGTCAAGGGCAGCAGTGTAATGAATGACGAGTGTTGTGATCATTAAGCATTCCGAATCCTAGATCTTTCCGCCCTTCCCTTTCTTCTTGTAACAAGCAACACTCAGAAATGATATGTCCTTTTACACTGAGGAGCATTGCTATGAGTGGAGATATTTTTATCCCCAGTGGAGATACACCTGGCGACTCACCCTCCCTTCTCCAAGAACATGGAGGTAAAGATGAAGGCAAGCCCATCCCCTTAGGCCTGCCCTGTTTGTCAGTCATCACCCTTCAATGTGAAAGTTTCACCCTCAACTGAAAATGGCCAAGGTCAATGATTCTGTCTCCAAGGCTTTGTCTCCTCACCTCAGACTCTGAAATGAACTCTACCCTCAGATAAGCGAAAATTTGGTGAGGCTGGCTGGCTAAACAATCATATTAATGTGTTATGTTTCTATGTGGTTTATTAGAGATAGAATTATCCCTCCAGGTTTACTGGAGGTCCTACAGACTTTATCTGTCTGTGTGTCTGTCTGTCTGTCTGTCTGTCTGTCTGTCCCGACTCCACGGCATATATCTCAAAAACTACTGGACGGATTTCCTTGAGATTTTGCACACTAACTGGAAGTTAGGTCCGATTGAATGTATCAAATTTTCTGAATCGAGGCTTGAAGAGAAAGTGGTTTTTTAAGGTCGTACACTCCAGAGCGCCTCCCCAAATACGCGGTTCATGGAATGTCCAAATTGCGTAATGTTTGACGTCATTAACAACGTGACGTCATTTGCAAGTAGAGTTTCCAGGAGCATGGGTCCTATATAGAATCCATGCGAGAATGAATAATTTAGAGAACATTGGAGAAGGAGGAAGAAGGATTTTCTGTGTGTCTGTCTGTCTGTCTGTCCCGACTCCACGGCTTATATCTCAAAAACTACTGGACGGATTTCCTTGAGATTTTGCACACTAACTGGAAGTTAGGTCCGATTGAATGTATCAAATTTTCAGAATCGAGGCTTGAAGAGAAAGTGGTTTTTTAAGGTCGTATTCTCGAAATTACCGGTCGAAAAATGATTGAAATGACATTTGACGGCAAAGCCAAATTTGACGTCATTAATAGCATGACGTCATTTGCATGTACGATCTGAAATTCAGTCCCACTTAGAAGCTGATATATATCTCAAAAACTGCCTCACTCAAAGGTCAATTGACGGAATAGCGGACGGAAATGCTTAGTCAAATCGAAATCGAGTCAAACAGAGTTATCTTTTCCGTTTCCGCGTGTCTTTCGACGCTAGCAAGAGTAGAAATGTGCAACATTCGGCAGCTTGCAATTTTCTCTCTCTCTCTCTCTCTCTCTCTCTCTCTCTCTCTCTCCCCCTCTCTCTCTCTCGCTCTCTCTCTCTCTCCCTCCCTCTCTCTCTCTCTCTCTCTCTCTCTCTCTCTCTCTCTCTCTCTCTCTCTCTCTCTCTCCCACCCACCCTCTTACTCTCATTCTCTCTTCCCTTCCTCCCCTTTTCCCAGCTTCCCTCGTCCCCCCCCCCCCCCTCTCTCTCTCTCACTCTCTCTCTCTCTCTCTCTCTCTCTCTCTCTCTGTCTCTCTCTCTGTCTCTCTTTCTGTCTCTCTCTCTGTCTCTCTCTCTCTCTGTCTCTCTCTGTCTCTCTCTCTGTCTCTCTCTCTGTCTCTCTCTGTCTCTCTCTCTCATTAATAACGTTACGTCATTTGCAAGTAGAATTTTGAGGATAATGGATTTCGTACACTCGGAAGCACCTCCCTCGATAGTCAATAGATGTAAGAGCCTAATCGAGTCAAACTCTTTTCCTACGTTCACAAAACAACATTTGGCTTCTTTGTATGATGAACGTCTACCAGCAGACGCAAAAAAGCGATACTACGCTGTGTTGGCGTCAAATTCATTCCATTTGTGAAACCGGTAAAGTATATGTACCATCTAGATCGTTGCCTTCGCTGGTTAAAAGCCTGGAATCGCCCAGCGAACTAACTGAATGTCGACACAATCACGCGGCACTGTTGTACATTTGCAGTCAACGTAAGATCTCGTACGACGATTTGATTCAAGGCCTAGTGCTAATTGTTTTGATGGTCTGGTCTCAGTGTCACAAAAATATGATGATTTAATCAATCCCTGACCCGGACATGTTGGGGACAACGACCATTTCAGCGTAATGACATCGAGTCAAAGAGAGTTATCTTTCCTACTTCAGCAAAACGCTTCGATATATGTTGAACCTCTACCAGCAGACGCCAAAATGCGATACTACGAGAAGAATATTGACGTTGATGGGTTAGATCCGTATGAAATACCAAACAGTTCATGCTATCATCCATTTTTCTACAATTTACAGTGCAAAATACGAACCACGGGGGTTTATGACAAGGTCGTCATAAATGCTTCACATAATTACAAGTTTTCAATGGCACAGTTAGTAGAGCATTGGGCTCTTGGTCATGCATGACCAGGTTCGATTCTGCGCTGAAACCTTTTTTTCTTCTCTTTTTTCGAGGGGTTGTGGGTTCGAACCCGACCTGGTTTTTTGTGTTTGTGTGTGTGTGTGCGTTTTTTCCTCCTCTTTTCTCAGAGGCTGTGGGTTCGAACCCGATCTTCTTTTTTTTCTCCAAAACCTGGAGGTTCAGCGCCAGCGGTTTTTATTATCCATTATCAGTTATCATTAAATTTGTTCTTATAATCAAACCTCCCCACTTGCCTTCTTTGTGTTGTCCTTGATAGCACAGAAGGTGAGTGAATTTTACAGGACAGTGATGAGTAACCCCTAGACACACTCTCAAATAAGACACCCTGAGCCCCATCATGTAACAGCGTAAACAAAACACTGTGTGTATGTGCATGGATGTGCACATCAGGACTTGGTTTGTTGAACCCCCGCACCATGCACTATGCCAAAAACTTTCGTTTGCACTGAGTGTGCTCAACAGCGATGATGACCAGGCAAGGCACACAGCTAGAAAGTCACTAGGCCTCCACCCGACTAAGAGAAAGTGTGCCCCACAGCCAGACAGCGATGAAGAAAACAACTTCACTGGATACTGGATGGACGAAATCATACAGACTGAAAAATTCGTCCAAAGTCGACTGGAAGAAATCACACTGGATTCAGCTGAATAAACTGTGCAGTAGACTGGGAATTTACCTGATCAAGACCACCAGAGGAAACTATTTGTTAACTGCAAAGGCAGACAATGACATAGAACTGTCATTCATTGACCCTACAGCATTCTACACAAGTTTTAAGCAAATGAAACTGGACAGAAAACCAGAGTGCTGGAAGGAAAAACAGTCTCAAGGTAGAATAGCCCAGATAAACTACATCAACCATAGGCTATCAAATCAACATCTAGTGAATCTAAGAATCGGCGACAACCTTGCGAAATTCGTAGTGAGAGCTCGGCTACAGCTTCTTAAATGCAAAGCCATCTTACATCTGTACAACCCAGCAACATGTCTCAAACAAAGCTCGAGATGTGGTTTCTATTCAGAAACTGTCAGCCACATCAACATCAGAAGCGATGCCATCACGAGGAACATGGCTGAGGGGAATCCCTGTGCAACCATCCTCCATCACCAGCATTTGACTCTGTCACACTTTGCTGAAGGAGAGAATAATGTGTTTGCAGACGTGCAACACTAGACCCGACGCATGTATCATCAACTCCACAGGAAAATCGTGCCTGATACTAGTGATAGTGATAGTGGATGCCCTATGACCTTTGCTGATGACTGGTATAAGAACAAGTTTGACAAGTACCTCCCACTCAGAGGATCAATGGGATACTGCTGCAAACAGTAATACTCATTGTAGGCTCACTAGGGATTGTGCACTCCAGGTTTGTGAGCGGACTGAAGCTCATGTGCCCAAGGGGTGGCCTCTTTCTGTTCCATCAGTGCCATGATTAGATAGAACATATGGAAGCAGAGGTGCAAAGCAGTAGCGTAGCTATGCATGAATAACTGACCCGTGAAGCTACAACAGCTGAGCGTGGCTAAAAACATTGAGCTTGCCCATGGCATGGGAATACAGAAACTTTTCCTGGAATTTGTGGTGATGGTGATGATGATGATCATGGGCACGAAATTTGTGACCATGGTGCCAGCATTTGAAAGAGGAACTTTCAGTGTTATAAGGGTGATGTAGTGGTCTCGGTGGTTGATAAGATGGTGATGATGATGATGACAAACATTGCCATACTGATTGCATTCCCTTTAACCAAATAGAACTAAGTGATTGAGTACTGTTTTTGCAGCTCCCGCAATGTCTACTTCTCTGGGTGGCAGATCAATGGTACTTGTTCTTTTTCAGTCCCCATTCCCCTCAATGTCTTCAAATTACTCCGTCTCAAATTCATTACGTAGCTTGCTGTAATTGTACCTATTTTGATATATAAAGTCCTTTTGAATTGTTTGTAGGTAGGTAGGTAGGTAAGTAGGTAGGTAGGTAGGTAGGTAGGTAGGTAGGTAGGTAGGTAGGTAGGTAGGTAGGTAGGTAGGTAGGTAGGTAGGTAGGTAGGTAGGTAGGTAGGTAGGTAGGTAGGTAGGTAGGTGGGTGGGTGGGTGGGTGGGTAGGTAGGTAGGTAGGTAGGTAGGTAAGCAATCACAAGAGGGAAAGGGATCATCCAGGGCTGTCCTTGGTCAGTTATACTCTTGAACTAGGCATCGACAAGTGGATTAGGTGGATTGAACAGAACCACACCAATACTGAATCACCCAATCCAATCCAAGCCTATGTTGATAATGTGGACATCATGAGCACCAGTAAAGACAGCATCAAAGAAGCAGCAAGGAAAACAGAAGAATGTATGAAGTACACAGGAATGAATGTCAAGCACCGCAAATGTGCCATAATTAATGGTCAGAGAAGTGGAAAGAACTGGAGCAAGCATGACAAAACAATGAACACACAGATAGACATACAAGAGTCACCTCTTCCTATCTACCCTCGTGAAGGGTCTAACCGATACCTGGGCCATGACATCAATCTAACTGGATCAGCTGAGAAAGATCAAGTAGAGCAGATCATAGAAGAATTCCAGAACACTATGGATAAGATTGACAGAGCTGACCTCCCAATAGCTGCCAAGTTACAAGCCATCAACACCATGGCACTGACAAAGCTTAACTTCTACTTCCCTGTCATTTCACTGAGAAATCCCTGGACAAAGTAGAAAATGAAATAATTGAGATGATCAGGTCATGGATGGGCTTAAACAAGTCATCGAACCAAGACTTTGTTTTTGCTCCAAGAACAGAAGGGGGCCTTGGCATATCTGACCCAAGAATAGCTTATTACACCAAGAAGCTATCTTTCTACCTGAGTGTTCTCAACAGTGATGATCCACAAGTGAAAAACACAGCAAGAACATCCCTAGAACTACACATGCAGAAGAGAAAGATAGAACCAGCATACAATGAAGAAAACTTTGCAGGATATCAAACAGATGAAAAATATCTCATGAGAAAGAAAAGCAAAGTAAACTGGCCCAAGTCACAGTGGATCTACCTAAATGAACTCTGCACAAAACCCAACCTTAAGTTGCACAACGAAGGGGATGACTACACTATAGTCCTCGAAGAATATGAAGACACACAGATAGTGCTCAAAGATTTACTGGGATGCTACATCTGCTTGAAACAAAACCTAACCCAAAGAAGAGTTGACCAGTGGAGACAGAAGACATCCCAGGGAAGAATAGAAAGAACTGAGAATGTAGACCACACACTCTCATCGTCACACCTAACAGACATGCACCTGAGTGACAGTTTCACCAAATTTGTCACCGAAGTGAGACTACAACTGATTGAGTGTGACAGCCTTCTTCATCTGTACTACCCATCATCTTACAGCAAGCAGTGCAAGAGATGTGCTTTCCACTCAGAGACAGTCAGTCATACCCTGAATGGTTGTGAGAGAGTAAGAAACTAATTCAGGCCAGGCACAACAGAATAGTGAACATTGTTGCAACAAATTTATCACACCAGAATGAAGATTCCTGAGTCCTCATAGACCAAATTGTGAAACAGTCTCACTTTCTGCAGGAGGACACTGGTGGCTTTGCAAGTGTCAAGCACACAAGACAAGATATGTGCCTCGTTGACTATGCCAGTGGTAAGTGCTGCATTGTAGAGGTGGCTCTACCATTCGATGCTTTCTCGAACACCTGTTATTTCAAAGTTCAAAAAGTACCCTCCACTTTGTCAGAGAATCCATGAAACTGGGTTTGAATGTAAAGTAATTGTGCTGTTCATAGGGTCACTTGGAGGTGTGCACAGCAGATTCTGCAGTGGGCTAAAAATGATGGGACTAAATACACAGAGAGCCAAAGCAGTTGCTCGAAACTGCTCAGTGAGTACAATGATTGGCTCCTTTATCATCTGGAGAAAGAGGTGTAAATCTCTTTTGTAGGAAAGGGTGCTGTGATGCAGTTCAGGGTGAGTGTGGGTTGCTGCCAAGTGCAGTCTAAGGGAGATAATTGACATTACTTTCCTTGAACCAGAGTAGAAAATTTGCAGGAAGACATAACAACTTGTTGAGTGGTGTGTACTTCAAAATTATGACATGTAAACACATGCTATGTAGATTCTGATTGTGCAATGGTCATGTGCCACTTTCCCTGCTTGTGCTATCTGAAGCAAAATATGTGTGCAGGTGCGGGCATGTTTTGACATTTCACCAGAAGACGGGAGTCCAGTATTTAATCTCTTATGTCAAAGCGAGGGGAATGTATGTAAAGAAAGTTTTTGTGTGCGAGTGCATGTATATCTCAATACAAAAATGCCAAAATGCTGTTCCCAGTATTTCATGTCAAAGTGAGGAGACATTAAATGTAAAAGAAAATGCTACAATATGTGAATTCATGTATATTCCAATATAATACCTGAACGTGGAATAGCCTACCTTTCCCTGTCCGTCACTCTGATTCCATGTCCCAGTTCAAAACCTCCCTAAAGACACACCTGTTCCGGTCAGTCTTTTCTGACGAGCAGTGAGGTGCTTTACAAGGTGCCTCTCTTATATTTCGCATTTTGTTTATTACCTGCTATGTTAATTAATTGATTGTATTTAACTCTTCTTTTAATTCGACTGTACAGTGTGCGAGTGTTGGAATGCTTTGTATGAGTGTGGACTTTTCATTGTAAACGCCATGAGCTTGCCTATTCGGGAAGGTATGTGCGTATAAATAATCTGTATTATTATTATTATTAATGTCTAAAGGCCTATTATATAAACTCGGATCTAACTGAAGAGTATGTAAATGTAAATATCATTGCAGCCAATCGACTGCACTCAATGTAACTTCTTGAATGCAGGTCTCAGCAGATATATAGATGTATTGTTACAGCTATCCATTTTGTGGGTGACATGTGTGTGAGTGTGGACATTCATGTAACAAATCTTTTTGGTCAGGATAACCTAGTTGTTTTTGTGTTGGCTTTCATCACTCACCATGACAATGTAGGTCTCCATTTTCTTGCTTGCGAGTTGAATAGCTCCGAGTTACAAAATGCATCTATTCATAGTTTGTTCATGTGTGCAGATTTTGTGCAATTTTCATGAATAAAGTCTTTTTGATATTATGCCTGTATGCCTGTATGTATGTATACTGTATGTATGAATGATGAAGAGTGGTGAGACTACTTATCATTATCAACAAAGGGGAGCTCACTCGAATATGGCAGGAACATCAAAAGGTCGCCATTGAAATCATCCGCAACGGCAGCCGAAAGTCACCATCTGTGGGCTGCAAGATTGATAAAAAGACCGTCTACCAACACTTCCATCAACGATGTCAGCGCACCCTGATGACAGAAACAGCAACCCCTTGGAGCGAAGATCTAAACGCACCTCTGCCAGAATGGACTCCGCCAGACATCATATTCTCAGCCGACGAGGTCACTGACGTCATCAAAACACTCCCTGCACGTCGGTCACCTACATCAAATAGCGCAGACAGATACTCGCTCCAGTGCTCACAGAGATAATGAACATTTGTGCCACTAACAGAAGAGTCCCTCAAGAATGGAAGCACTCAATCATCACCCTAGTACAGAAAAAGAATGGCGGCTCATTTCCCTCCTGTGTGCCAGTTACAAGATCTACAGGAAGCTGATACAGAGGAAGCTGATGCCATGGATTGTTGAAACGGGCAGATTGTCATCTTGTCAGAAAGGATCATGCCACGAAACGGGCTACAAGAGCACATTTTCACCCTGAAGACAGGAATCGCACACTTCCTCCACCAGTCTTCCAAACTGTATATCGCCTTCATTGACATAAAAGATGCCTTCGGGAGCAAAGACCAACAGCTAATGATCCGTGAACTGGAACAGATGGGATATCCCAATCAAGTGATTGACATCACCCGTGACATCAATACCAACTCCCCGTTCCAGGTGAAAACAGCAAACGGGCTCATGGAAACCGTGCAGAGGTACAAAGGCATTATCCAAGGGTGCCCCTGTTCAGTGATCATTTTCCAGCTGGGGATAGACAAGTGGCTGCAATGGATCGAGGAGGACTATGAGATGCCACAAACCCCGAACCCGATCCAGGGGTATGTGGATGATGTCGTTCTCATGACAAGACAAGAAAATGAGATTAAAGAAGCCGCCAGAAAGACCGAAAAGTTTATGGAGCACTCAGGAATGCAAGTGAAGCACAGAAAATGCGCCCTGCTGCATGGTCAAAGGAGCGGTAACAACTGGAGCAAGAACAATGCACATCCTCTACTAAGCTCACCATCCAGAACTCAACTATTCCCAAAATTAGTAGAACAAAGCCCTACCGATACCTGGGCTATGACATAGATCTCAGCGCCACTTCTGACAAGACCCAGATAGAACAAATAATCTGCGAGTTCGAAGAGACACTTGAAAAAAATCTATTTTTCTCCACTTCCCATCGTGGCTAAGCTGCAAGCAGTCAACATCATGGCAGTTCGAGACTCCACTTTCATTTCTTGAACATGGTATTTACAGAGAAAGTACTCGACAGGGTGGACGACGCGATAGTGAGCAAGGTCAGATCATGGCTAGACCTCAACAATTCATCAACCCTATACTTTATCTTCTCTCCACGCAGTAAAGGAGGTCTCGGAATTTTGAATCCTCGCATCATGTACCACGCGAAGAAGCTGTCATTCTTCCTCGACATGCTCAACAACAGCGACAAGCAGACGAAAACTGTTGCATGTGAAATTGTGATTCACTGCAACTGCACATGAGCAAGCGGAAATGCACACGTGAGGACAATTCAGACAACGGCAACTTCGCGGGGTACAAAACAGACAGCACGTACAAGCTCATCAAGGGATCAGAGGTAAACTGGCGACAATCCCAATGGATACATCTCAGTGAACTCTGCAGTAGACTGAAAGTTTGTCTGCAAACACGGGATGGCGGCGATTACATGCTCTGTGCGGAGGCTGACAACGACATAGAAGTCTGCCTCACGGACGCTACAAGTACCTTCACCTTCCTCAAGAGCAAGCTAATCGGTCAAGATGGTTGAAGACTGGAGAGGGAAAGAGTCACAAGGCAGAATCGCATGCGCGACAGGAATTGACCACGCCCTTTCATCATCTCATCTCACAAACCTACATCTGAACGACAAATTGATGCAGTTTGTCGTAAAAGCCAGATCACAGCTCCTCAAGTGCAACAGCCTGATGCACATATACTAACTACCCTGCGATCCACTCCAAAGTGTGCACAAGATGTGGGTTTGCATCCGAGACGGTAAGTCATCTCCTGAATGGATGCAAAGAAAGCAAAGGCACAATCCAGAAAAGACACGACAGGGTGGTGGAGATAGTGAATTGGGCAGTACGCAAACCCAACCCGCGCGCCATATTGTTGACCAACCAAATTGTAACTAACTCCCCTTTCACGGGAGACCGCCTCCCATTCAGTGATGTTAATCACACAAAGCCAGACATATGTGCGATCAGTGCTGAGGAAAAAATCTGCACAGTCATCGAGGTGTTGATCCCATTTGACGCCTTTCTTGACGACTGTTACCAGTCCAAGTTTGACAAGTATATGCCGCTGTGATTGGAAATACAGAAACTTGGCTTCCACTGCAGGATTTATGTGCTGGTGGTAGGGTCACTGGGAAGCATTCACACCCCATTTGTCAGCCGTCTGCACCTGAGTGGCATACCTAAACGCAAAGCACGGAGCATAGCCAAATATGCCTCCGTCAGCGCGATGATAGGTTCACACATTACCTGGAAACAGAGATGCAGCAAAGTCCTACCGTGAGATTTGCCTCACTGAGGTATTTCAGAACTTGCAATACAGACAGTCGCATGCTAGTGTATGGACTGTGTGTCTGTCAGCTGTAGGGTTGTTGCATGACTGTTGTCAGCCTACTGCATCTGGGACCGAAAACCATGAGACTTTCTCAATATCTTGCGCGAATATGGTGCTGTGACGCGACTCTTTCTTTTTGTTCATATTTCGCATGATTGTTTCCGCAGTTGCTTGGATGTGTTATTTTCTTGTCTAATTAGATGTGTATTCTCAGTGTACCGAAGTGTGTATTTTTTCGAGAATAAAGTCAATTTGATATTTATGTATGTAAGGTATGTTTATGCATGCATTTGTGCACATCCATGTGTGAAATATTTTCCATCATCCCAGCGTATTTCCTCTGCATTGCATGACCACATATGCATTAATTAATAACAAACAAACAAAAAAGCAAAAATGTACGCTTACAGAAAGAAAGGACTCTATTTCCATACAAAGTTCCTTCAGCTATGCACAGCAACTACAACATAGCTACACTTACACTATAGCTATGTACAGCTACTATCACAGTGACACTAACACCATGCCTAAAGTTTTACACAACTACTACTGCTGCTGCAGTCACAGCTACATCCAGTGCCACTGCTTCTACTGCCTAGAGCTGCAACAGCTGTGACTGTGAAACCCTTGCTTCCACAGCTTCCACTGCTGATGTCACAGCCTCCACTGCTGACATCACAGCCTCCACTGCTGACATCACAGCCTCCACTGCTGACATTACAGCCTCCACTGCTGACATCATAGCCTCCACAGCTTACGTCACAGCCTCCACTGCTGATGTCACAGCTTCCACTGCTGACATCACAGCCTCCACTGCTGACATTACAGCCTCCACTGCTGACATCATAGCCTCCACAGCTTACGTCACAGCCTCCACTGCTGATGTCACAGCTTCCACTGCTGACATCACAGCCTCCACTGCTGACATCACAGCCTCCACTGCTGACATCACAGCCTCCACTGCTGACATTACAGCCTCCACTGCTGACATCATAGCTTCCACAGCTTATGTCACAGCCTCCACTGCTGACATCACAGCCTCCACTGATGACATCACAGCCTCCACTGCTTACATCACAGCCTCCACTGCTTATGTCACAGCCTCCACTGCTGTCATCACAGCCTCCACTGCTACCATCACAGCCTCCACTGCTATCATCGCAGCTTCCACTGTTGACATCACTGGTGCTTCTTCTACCAAAGCTTCTGTTACTGCAAACACTGCAACAGCTGTGACTGTGAAACCCTTGCTTCAACAACCTCTGCTGCCCATGTCACTGATGCTGCTACTAGCAATGCTGCTGTCACTGCAAACACTACAATGGCGGAGACTGTAGAACTTACCACAATGCAGTCCTGAATGGATCGGATGTCATCTGTGCTGGCCTCCACATTGTCCCCAAAACTAAAGAAATGCCAGTAGTGCTGACACCGCTTGTGCTTCTCACCCTCCGCAATAGTTCTCCACAGCTGGCACACCCTGTGGAAAAGGTAGTCATCACATTTTCATGGATCTGTTAAACACACACTGTCATGTTGATTAGCATGGACCTTTTTCCGTGGAATACGGGGCAATAGACACAAAACAGCATTGGTGATCCATACAAGCAGGTTAGATGTAGATGATCTTTGGGGGTTTTCACAAATTGTGCAAACTTCTTTCTTTCTTTTATAGATGAGTGTGACCATATTATGTATTTTTCTACAATATTCAACAGAATGTTGCAGACAAGCAAACCTTAAGCACCCAAAGGAGTTGAGGAAGAATTGATCATCTGCTTTAAACTTCACTAGGAATATATTATTTTGACCAAGTGGGCCTCACACACACACACACACACACACACACACACACACACAATGGGGGCAGTTGGTCCTCTTAGTTACCCAGACAGCAACGCTATGTTCGAATATATATGAACGAATGAAGTTTTACGACCCATCAGATTTCATAGGTTATGTTTGGCCTTTGATAACAAGAATCACTAGAGCTGGGTAGGGTAAGAGCAAGTCACAACTCGATTTCCCAGGTTATTCGCCTCTTATGAATCGTGTAGGGAGGCATTGTGGGTCTATTCTTAATCCAAGCCTACAGTTCAAGTCGAGATCATGAGGGCTGCCGAGAGAGAAAGATCACCAACCAAGAAGAAAAAGAGTTCGAGTTAATCAATGAAGGTAAGGATAAAGGTGAGTACATGTAGAGTTAATGCAAAGTCCAAGTAGGTGAGAGGATTTCAGTTGCCACAGTAGTTTGAGTTGGCACTCATATATGATATAATGATGATGATGATTATGACGATATGCGAGCAACCCATATTATTACACTTACAGAACTTTACAGACAGTCCGTACAATAATATTAATACTTAATTATAGTACCTAGCACAAGTATTCAGGGTCAAAGCAGGCAAAAAAGAGAGGGTCTTTGCAACCACGACAGGCTGCGTAGTAAGAACGTGACCCGCTAGAGTCATGACTTCATCTAACACTTCCATAGCGAGAGGCATTGACGAACGCTTGACCTCATCCATCACGGCAATGGACGCAGCCATGTTTTCCTACAGCTGCAGGATAGGTAACTTAATAACAAAATAATTTGAAACATATAACAGAAGTGACAATTCGTTGTAATGATTAAATGTATACATGTTTTGGTTGTTCTTTAATTTGAATGTCCATGAAATGTTCCTAACAACGGGATTGCTATTTGTTTACATGCCGACAACATGGCGGACCACATTGCCAACTGGAAGAATCCATGAGTTGCTGCATCGTCTGTAAAATCTGTTATTTGGTCAAGGAACAGCCATGGGGTCCGCAGCCAGTTCCTCTGTGAAAGTGATTGAAGTCAACAAAGAGAACAGACTAGCACCAAATTCCCGGTATGTGTTGTTGTTATCAAACAACCCATTTGTAGTGTAGGAAGCTTAGATGTAACCAAAACCATAATCAGGAATATCAACGAAGATATAAGGAGCGTCCAATGATAAATAGTTTGTGATGGCATGACGTCCGCCCACAATATAATGAGAGCAGCTTATAGTCGGGCTAAATATTTGTACAATGAAATGTGTGTGTGTGTGTGTGTGTGTGTGTGTGTGTGTGTGTGTGTGTGTGTGTGTGTGTGTGTGTGTGTGTGTGTGTGTGTGTGTGTGTGTGTGTGTGTGTGTGGGTGAGGGGGGGGATATGTATGTGAGTGTGTTTGTAGTGTGTGTATGTGTGTGTGCAGTAGACAGACAGGCAGGCAGGCAGGCAGGCAGAATATAGGACTGACTGAGAGAGATGATGAATAGAGTATTATAGTACAGTAGTCCCTGTGACGAGTGGACACCCTTGGGAGAGTCCAAAGGTGTCCCTACATGACTGGTGTCCCCTCATCAGAGGGATGATCATGATAGTACATGTCATTGAACTGACTGACTTGATATATGATATGCATAAAGATAACAAGAAGAACCACCAATCAACCTGTTTAACTTGTTGACCCTTAAAATTTGTTGAGGTGCCCATGTAAAATTCAGTGAAGTAATCAGGGAGAGGGTGCATTGGTTCCACATGCGTTACCCATCAACTGAGGTCCAGCTACATGTAAAGGAAAGGGCAGCATAAGTCCACTCTAGAGTGTCCCTTTGATAATGTATTACGAGTTTTGAATGCTAATTAGCTCCCCAAGGATGGGAAACTGAAGCATTTATCGCCAGACAGTTGTAGAGCAAATCATATCCAAAAGTTAGAATCGTAGCAATCTACTTTCACCATATGAACATGAATGGGTTGAAGGTTGAAGAACTTTTCCCACAGAGATTTTTTACAAGCACAGTCTTTGTTTTATTTTCTCACAGTAAACATAAAACCACAACCCAGTGCTTGAGGAGAGCTAGGGGTGGGTGAAGGTCAGGATAGGCATAATGAGTGTGTGTGTGTGTGTGTGTGTGTGGGTGGGTGTGGGTGCGTGCGTGCATGTATGTGTGTTCAGTGTTTGTGTGTGTGTGTGTGTGTGTTTGTGTGTGTGTGTGTGTGTGTGTGTGTGTGTGTGTGCGTATGTGTGTGTGTGTGTGTGTGTGTGTGTGTGTGTGTGTGTGTGTGTGTGTGTGTGTGTGTGTGTGTGTGTGTGTGTGTGCATGGGATAGGGAGAGAAGTGGGGTTGTGGTAAGAGACACCTATGCCATTCAGCTACACACGGAACCCCTCTTTTGCGACTTTACAAAATCTCAGGAAAATCGGTCTTAAAAGAGGGGGTCATAAAACAGGGGGTAAAGTGAAGTGCATACATAACTCAACATTTTATGTAGGACAGTGAAAAAACTGGACACAAAAGACAAAATGCTTTAGATTCACATACAAGATGCCTCTATATGTGACTGCTTCAATCATTCAGTTATCATTTTGACGTTTACATGCAACTCATCTCTTTGCTTAGAGTATGTACATACTTTTTTTACTCACATGCGAAGCAAAAGTGAGTCTATGTACTCACCCTTTTCGTCCGTCCAGGCGTCCGTAAAAAACTTTAACGTTGGATTTTTCTCGGAGACTATTAAGTCTATCAACACCCAATTTGGCATGATGGTGTATGATGACAAGGCGTCAAAAAGCATACATTGGGACTTGGCCTTGCTTAAAGGTCAAGGTCGCAGGGGCCGTAAATGTTGTCTAAAAAACAGCCATTTTTCACATTTTCCCAATTTTCTCTGAAGTTTTTGAGATTGGATACCTGACCTATATATGGTATATAGGGCAAAGTAATCCCTATCTTTTGATACCAGGTGGATTGACCTTGCTTCAAGGTCAAGGTCACAGGAGGTCTTTAAAGTTGGATTGTATACATATTTTAAAGTGACCTTGACCCTGAACTATGGAAGATAACTCTTCCAAACTTCATAACATTGTAGTATACATGTTATACTTTCATACTAGGTCACCCGTGTCACTCGTCCGGGCATCCGTTCGGGCGTCCGTCCGGGCGACTGTGCATCCGGGCGTCCGTTCGGGCGTCCGTGCATCCGGGCGTCCTGTCGTCCGTAAAAAAAACTTTAACGTTGGATTTTTCTCTGAGACTATTAAGTCTATCAACACCCAATTTGGCATGATGGTGTAGGATGACAAGGCATACAAAAACATACATAGTGACTTGACCTTGCTTCAAGGTCAAAGGAGGTCTTTAAAGTTGGATTGTATACATATTTTGAAGTGACCTTGACCCTTAACTATGGAAGATAACTCTTCCAAACTTCACAACATTGTAGTACACATGTTATACTTTCATACTAGGTCACCTGTGTTGTCCTTCCGGGTGTCCGGGCGTCCGATCATCCGGGCGTCCTGTTGTCCGTAAAAATTTTAACGTTGGATTTTTCTCAGAGACTATTAAGTCTATCAACATCAAATTTGGCATGATGGTGTAGGATGGCAAGGCGTACAAAAACATTTATAGTGACTTGACCTTGCTTCAAGGTCAAGGTCACAGGGGCCATAAATGTTTAATAAACAGCCCTTTTTCACATTTTCCCAATTTTCTCTAAAGTTTTTGAGATTAGATACCTGACCTATATATGGTATATAGAGCACAGTAAGCCCTATCTTTTGATACCAGTTTGGTTGACCTTGCTTCAAGGTCAAGGTCACAGGAGCTCTTCACAGTTGGATTGTATACATATTTTGAAGTGACTTTGACCCTGAACTGTGGAAGATAACTGTTTCAAACTTAATAATTATGTGGGGCACATGTTATACTTTCATCATGAGACACATTTGGTCACATATCATCAAGGTCAAGGTCACTTTGACCCTTATGAAATGTGACCAAAATGGGGTAATGAACCACTAAAAGTGACCATCTCATGGTAGAAAGTGCCAATAAGCATCATTGTGCTTCCTATGTCTTGAATTAACAGCTTTGTGCTGCATGACCTTGGATGACCTTGACCTTGGGTCAAGGCCACATGTATTTTGGTAAGAAAAATGTGTAAAGCATTTCTTAGTGTATGATGTCATTGGTAGGTTTAGTTGTTTGACCTTGACCTTGAAGGTCACCTGAAGGTCAAGGTCATGTAAAGGTCAAGGTCAAGCATGTGAGTCGTATGGGCTTTGCCCTTCCTGTTATGTAAAATTTTCATCAAAATAATGTACAGTGTCAATTAATTAATGCGGTAGCTGTGGCTGATGAGCTTCTTCTACCGCCTGGTTACGCAGTTTTAGAGCATAAAAGATTAACATAGCTATGTCCCTTGTTTTACATACACTGCGGCCATTGACCATATATTTTAATGTTGGATGGACAGTCATTAGAGTATACTCTGTTATGTATTTATTTCTAATTTTGTCACATTTACAGCATTTGAACAGAAAATGTTCTTCAGTTTCAGTTTCCTTTGGGCAAAATGGACACCTAGTATCAGACACTTGGACATTATTGTATGGTTTATTTATATTTAGTTCATTTATTCCCAATCTAAATCTGATAAATACATCCCTGAATTTTTAAATAGCTATTTCATTGAGATAATTCTCAGCTATAAGTTTGTCTTAATAAGATCTGTAGATTAAGAATCGTTGACTGCTGCCAAGTTTGGCACACTATTCCTGATAGAAGCAGTCTTGGAGTCTTTGTTTTAGAGATCATATAAGGAAGGTTACCCCACCGGGAGAGGGAGAGAGAGAGAGAGAGAGAGAGAGAGAGAGAGAGAGAGAGAGAGAGAGAGAGAGAGAGAGAGAGAGAGAGAGAGATGTTTGGAAATGTAATCTAAGAGAACCAACCCCTTCATGACTGTTCCGCATTGTCTGGCCGAATTACTTCCCTTGATATATGCAAGATCCGGGCTCTTCAGTCATTGACTCAGCCATGTTGTAAAATGGTAGTGACTTGCAATAATCTGAAGAATAAATGTTGAAATGGGAGCCTACAGTTGTATGTCCTAATGTGAGAAAGTCGTCACTTTGTCTACTTGTCTATCCTGATCAAGAGAGAGAGAGAGAGAGAGAGAACGAACGAACGAACGAATGGTTTATTGGGTAGGCCTCCAGCCTTTTCCAAAGCAAAGCAAGCAATACACATTAAGCATATAGCAATACATCAAGTGGAACATCTGTGCCGACATCACATCACATACGTATGTCTACCTATTCATCCAAATGGAACACGTTACATTCCGGTGAATTTACAGCCAAATCTCTTAGACTAACAGATAAACACCTGTTGCTCTGGTTATAGTGTCATTTTCATTGCTTAAAAGAGTTTTCATTGGATTTTCAGTATGTGGCAAAAGATGTACCAACAAGTACCGTTCCCTCAAGTCCTGCAGAGCTGGGCATTCCAACATGAAATGAAATTCATCCTCCTCTTTTTCTCTACATAATGGACATAACAAATCATATGGTTGCTTCATATATCTTCGTCTATGGATGTACAAATCAGTGATGCCCATTCTAAAGCGGACGAAAACATCTCTGAAAACCTTTTTATCGATACAACTGAGGTATTTTTCCACCACACACTGATTTTTTATTTCTTTGTAGAAAATATATATGTTACTTCCGTTCAAGTTTTCCATCCATTGTATACGGAAATGATCTATAAGTCTGTCTCGAAGACATTTAATGAAGACACGATCATTTGCAGTGGACTGGTCCATCCAAACACTCTCAAATCCAAACTTGACCAACAAATCCTTTACCATCATAGCCCATGAGACGCAATTGTGAGGAAGACTACACATCATGCGATAAAAACCGCTGGCGCTGAACCTCCAGGTTTTGGCATATATATATATATTTTTTAATTTAAGATCAGGTTCGAACCCGCAACCTCTCGAGAAAAGGGGGGGGGGGGGAAACAAACACACACAAAAACACAAAAAACCAGGTTGGGTTCGAACCCACAACCTCTCGAAAAAAGAGAGCAAAAAAAGTTTCAGCGCAGAATCGAACCTGGTTACGCATTGCTCATTGCTCGTGCAAGGCTGGGTAAGTGTTTTTTTTTATCTGTTGCGTGTTTGATGGAGTAACCTAAGCTACTGTTGAAGTGTTGTGTGTGGATCCAAAAACCTTGCGCAACTGTCCTTTGCACTGACTGTCCTATATAATATGCATGGACTGTCCTTTGCACTGACCGTCCTTTGCATTAACTGTCCTTCACACTAACTGTTCTATGCACTGACAAGGAGATTGTCACGAAGGAGAGGAGGGGAAGTGCGCTTTCTACAGTGGGTAAAGATCTAGCAGTCCGCTCCAAGTTTTTGTCGCGCTCACCAGTGCTTCGGACACGCACCGGTCATTCTGTGCACTGGTCAGTGTGAAAGTGCATAGGACAGTCAGTGCATCGGACAGTCAGTGCATAGAACAGTCAGTGTGAAGGACAGTTAATGCAAAGGACAGTCCGTGCATAGGACAGTCAGTGCGAAGGACAGTTGCGCAAGCTTTTTGGCTCCACACACAACACTTCAAGAGTAGGTTTTACAATTTTGGAATGTGAGCTTAGGTTACTCCATCAAACACGTAACAGATAAATGATTTTTTTTTTAAACAACACTTACCCAGCCTTGCACGAGCAATGAGGATGGTTGATCTTCTGCTTAGCAGCGTCAAGATGGAAAGAAAGTGGATGTGGTGCTTCATTTTTTCGCATTGATCTGAAGCACCGAGCTGTCATCTCCACCGTTTAATCCTCTTGCTCATAGATCTTAACTCATTGAAGACGGCGCTATTTTTAGCTCGTATTGACTGGAGACGCATGTTTCTGGGCATTTTTACAGAAATTGCTGAAAAAATGCAATCAAGCAATGGAAAAACTGTTGCCATCATTAGAACGCTCTTTGTCTCCTTTATCCTTGTAGATCAATGTCATTCTCTCAATATTTTTATTTTGCATATATATAGTATTGCAACAAAGATGGGTACCGTCTGGCGTGCCTGTTTTTAGACTTAGTTCGGCTCAGCCGACAACATGTACGGATCAGTTTCCGATTCCTCTTCTTCGGTCAGCAGTTCGTGCACTATATCTATGATCTGCTCCTCTAAAACTTCATCTTTTTCATCTTCGTCCTCTTCGGAAAAAACGGGCACATCGTCCTTCTCATCTGATCCTTCTTTCATAGCGATTTCAACAAAATTCTCATCGTCCTGCTGCAACGCCATTGCGATTTAGCGTTGAAATCGCCCCCTTGCCACATGTATAAACAAAGTCTGGCAGTGACTTATCCTCTTCAGACGATCTACCATGTTCTTCACTATCTTCTAAGAGAACTAGACCACCTCGATTGGTTAAGAGCCCCTCACAACACGCACAAGAAATTTATATAAGCACCTCATCATATGATGAGATGCGTCGTCATTGCGTTAATTTCGTCTAAATAAAAACCGCTGGCGCTGAACCTCCAGGTTTTGGCATTTAAGAAAAGATTGGGTTCGAACCCGCAACCTCTCGAGAAAAGAGGGGGAAAACACACATAAAAACACAACAAAACCACAACCTCTCGAAAAAAGAGAAGAAAAAAAACGTTTCAGCGCAGAATCAAACCTGGTCATGCATGACCAAGAGTCGAACGCTCTACCAGCTGAGCCATTAGAGAATTGCAATGACGGAGTGTTTGTAAAGCATGTAAATCCATTTCTAAGCTATCGGCCCAGGAACAATCAACCATATATTTTAAACATGATGGATAGGTTCAGGAAGCTCCTATTATGACATGCTTTGCTTTCCTTTGGCATGTCATAGACGCTGAATTAACACACACAGTCACACAGAGGAGGAAGTGTATTATAGATGTTCAACCCAGACATGTGCATTCGTACTCATTCAGTGATTCACGCACACACCGTGTGTGGTTACCGTGGTTACGTTGTGTTTTCTTCGCGTACACACTGATCTATATCTAAATACGTGGAGTAGATACAGACCTGTGCACTTGTATGATAAAATCGTAATTTTTACGATTTTCGCCTGGCATGAAACGATAAAATCGTAATTTTTACGATTTTCGCCTGGCATGAAAAATCTTCTGATTTTTCACTCTACGGACCGGCATTACTTTTTTCTGTACAATTTCGGCCAGTTTCGGCAATTGCCGCGCTCGCCTTCAGACACCACGTGCGTTCTGACTCTCTCCAAAGTACAAGCCTATCATATAACTCTACGTTTACTGACTCCAGTTCATGCAGAAGAGGTTTCTCTACAGTCTTCAGCTTGGCCAATCAAAAATCAGGGCGATTTTATGTGCGGTATAGTAGAAATTATGGGCTATCCAGAGGGTGGAAGTGGACGCTCGAGGCAACATGTCGCGATCGCGAAATCTGTTTGAGGATTTTAATCCTTCAGCTGCCGAAGATGAAGATGATGAGGAAACTTTAGATGAAGTGATCAGGCAAGCTGTAATTAGCTCAAGAATGCCGACCTCTCAAGCTGCGAGTGATCGAGAGGTGGGAGAGGATGACAGTGAGGGTTGGATGCGAACAGCTGATGAGTGATGATCCGCTAATTGCGCCGTTCACGGGCGAGTCGTTTAAATCTTACGATTTCGATCTAAAACTGTGTAAAAGGTTACCCATAATTTCTGCTGTTACGTCAATTGAAATGTAGAGACAGAGAGTCGACACACAGATATCATTCTTTCTCCTTTACCAGTGTTCTCAAATTCAGTGTTCGTCATTTAAACAGCTTCAAAAAAAGAATTGACACGATGTTCAAAGACTACATGTACTGTGATGATGTTGGCCACCCGCTGCTGTTGCCACGTATACCACTCTCTGCCACTCATAAGCCACCGGAAGAAAAGTATAGAGAATAGACACGATCTTTTAAGATCGTTAGAACTAGGGTAGTAAAAAGTGAGAGTAGCCATAAGTACTGATCAAAAGATCAGATAAAGGCCTCGCGGCGTAAGACATCTGAGGACATACTAGGCCTGGTAAAAGACCAGCTAGTATCCATAAGAACAATAAAAATACAGCCAGAGAACTACCAGAATCCGCGATAGGCCCTGGACGCCTAAGCAAGCCGAAGAATTCTATTCTATTCTATTCTATTGACCCTACTTCAAAAATCTCCTCGCAAATGACGTCACGTTATACGACGTCAAATGATTACGTCACAAATTTTGCAAAATGGAGTCTGTTGAATCGTTTTCACTGAAACACCAAAATGTAAAAAAGTCACTTTCTTTTCAAACCTCGATTCTGAAAATTTGATAATATTGAATGGGACCTAACTTCCAGTCAGTGTGCAAAATCTCAAGGAAATCCGTCCAGTAGTTTTTGAGATATAGGCCGTGGAGACGGGACAGACAGACAGACAGACAGACAGACAGACAGACAGACAGACTAATAAAGTCTGTAGGACCTCCAGTAAACCTGGAGGGATAAAGTCTGTAGGACCTCCAATAAACCTGGAGGGATAATCTTCTCATATTACCGCTTTTTTGCGTCTGTTGGTAGACGTTCAACATACTAAGAAGCCACTGTTTTGTGAAAGTAGGAAAAGATAACTCTGTTTGACTCGATTAGGCTCTTACATCAATCGATTTTGAGGGGGGTGCTTTCGAGTTTACGACCTAAATAAATCACTTTCTTTTCAAGCCTCGATTCTGAAAATTTGATACATTCAATCGGACCTAACTTCCAGTAAGTGTGCAAAATGCCAAGGAAATCCGTCCAGTAGTTTTTGAGAAATCAGCCGTTAAGTCGGGCCTGACAGGCAGAGATACACAATAAATTACGTCACGGTATTGATGACGTCACACATTTCGCAATTTTGCCATTCCGTCAATCGACTATTAGGGGAGGCGCTTTCGAGTTTACGACCTTAAAAAACCACTTTCTCTTCAAGCCTCGATTCTGAAAATTTGATACATTCAATCGGACCTAACTTCCAGTTAGTGTGCAAAATGTCAAGGAAATCCGTCCAGTAGTTTTTGAGAAATCAGCCGTGAAGTCGGGACAGACAGACACACACACAGATAAAGTCTGTAGGACCTCCAGTAAACCTGGAGGGATAAAAACCGCTGGCGCTGAACCTCCAGGTTTTGGCATTAAACACACACACACACACCCCAATAAAGCTGTGAGGACCTTCAGTAAACCTGGAGGGATAAAAAATCGAATTAAGGACGTTTCATACCCTGGACGTTTCGAACCCTGGACACAACGTACCCTAGTCGTTGTGTACCTCATTTAGTCGATTCGTACCTTTTCTACCCTATCCCTAACCCTAACCCTAACTCTAACCCTAAACCTAATCCTACGGGTTAGGGTAAGGGTTAGGGTTAGGGTACGAAACGACTATGTAAGAAACGTCCAGGATACGAAATGACCCGCATCGTAAAAAATCATTCTTTCTCCTTCACCAATGTTCTCGAAATTAATCCTCCTCGAAAATCTCCTCGAAATTACGTCACATTATTCGACGTCAAATGATTACGTCACACATTTTGCATTCGACTCTGTTGTAGTGTTTTCTTTGCAACACCAAAACGTAAAAAAGTCACTTTCTTTTCAAACCTCGATTCTGAACATTTCACACATTCAATCGGACCAAACTTCCAGTAAGTGTGCAAAATGTCAAGGAAATCCGTCCAGTAGTTTTTGAGATATCAGCAGTTAAGTCGGGACAGACACACACACACACACACACACACACACACACACACACACACACACACACAGATAAAGTCTGTAGGACCTCCAGTAAACCTGGAGGGATAAACTCTTTTAGGTAGTCTGTCATTGTCCATCTTCAGAATCCTCAGCCAGTACTTTATACTCCTTAAAACAGCATTTATGTACAAAGGAAATCGTCCCGTTTCACCATAGCACATTAAATTAGGGGTTCTTGATGAAATATTCAAAAATGACTTTATAGCATGGATATGAACATCTTCAATGGCTTCGCATTCATGAACTCCCCAAACCTCTGCCCCGTACAACAGAATGGGCTGAATTTGAGCATCAAACAGCTTGAAAAATACAGCAGCAGGTACATGGGTGATCTTCCTTAAGGTTCTAATCACAATAGCCAGAACAGTTTTTGCTCTACAGGCCAGATCCTTCTGAGTGTTACGAACACAAAGTTTAGGAGTAAACTTAACACCCAGATATTTGTATGCATTTGTTATTTTGATTGCTTCTTCACCAAGGTACCATTTCTCATGGGAAGCTATGTAACCTCCTGACCGAAATATAACAACATTTGTCTTAGCAGTATTTATTGTCAGGCCTAACGTGTTAGAGGCATTCTTTAAACAGTTAAGCTGGTTTTGTAGACCCATTGCAGTATCCGAAAAGATCGCGACATCGTCCGCGAACAGCTAAGGTGTATTTGGCATGAGTTGTACACCATGTTTTGCATTAACAGAAACGTTCTCTATTAACTCATTGACCATAATTGAGAACAAAAGTGGACTGATTTTGCAGCCCTGCTTCAGTCCCACTAAACTTTCGAAGAACTGGGACTGTCCCTGAGTGCCGCGTACGCAGTATTGTACCGAGTCATACATTGCTCTGAGATTTTTGAGTAATCTCCCTTGAACCCCATTTCTTTGTAGAATGTCCCACAAAACATGGCGTTCGACTGAATCGAAGGCTTTTCTAAAATCAACAAAACATTCATACAATTTTCTTTGCCTGCTAAGACATTTCTGCACAATGCCATACAAAACAAAAATATTGTCTATCGTGGAGTAGCCACGCCAAAAGCCAGCCTGCTCCTCTCTTTGTAAGCCATTCATTTCAACCCAAGAAAGCAACCTTTTGTTCAAAATATGGACAAACACCTTACTAAGTATACTGGTTAGAGCTATTCCTCGATAGTTATCGGGAGAGTCAAAGTCTCCACTCTTATGCACAGGATGAATAATTGACTCTGACCAAAGCTGAGGAAATACCCCTGACGCAAAAATTTCGTTGAACAATCGTAGCAGGAAAGGTAGAAGTAAATGTCTTGCACTCCGTAGCATGTCTCCTATGATTAAATCAGTCCCTGCCGCCTTCCCTTTCTTCATACGAGACAGAGCAACCAAAACCTCTTCCTCAGATATAGGAGAGTCAAGTACACCGTTAGTGTCATTGCAGCTTGGAAGATCATGAGACAAATTAATGTAGTCGTATAGGACAGAGTTCGGAGAAGAAAAGAGGTTTTTAAAATGTTCATACCACATCTCCAGAGAAATTTTAATCGCACTGGATCTCACATTAAGCTTCTTAACTTCTTTCCAAAATCTCTGGGAGTCATGGACACTGCTAGCCAACATTTCACTCACGGAACGCCTATATGCAGACCCTGTCTTTCTAATTAATTGTTTATATTCATTCCTAGATGTAATGTAAGCTGCCCTGTTTTCTTCTGTGTTCCTATGTAAATAGTGTCTTAGTTTTTTTCGAGCATTCTTCTTTGCATCCCCACAGGCTCTATCATACCATCCTCTACAATATATAAATTTCCTATTATACACTATTGTTCTCTTTAAAAAATCAGCTGCTCTTACAAGACATGTTGAGATAGAGTTAGTTGCGGCATTGACGTCGAAATGCTCACCAGATATAATGTCCTCAGTTCTAGCTTCCATCATGATACTACTGAGATTACTAACATATTGATCAGTTGCATTCTCGTCCCAAATTATTTTCGTGTAAGAAATCAGATCACTAGTACATTCATCCACTTTTGCAGTATGGTCAAATTCTCTGAGCGACAGCTCCAAGCACATATGCGGCGAAACGACAGATTCTCTCACAGACAGATTTTTAAACAATGATAATAGATCTCTCGATGAAATTATGTAGTCAATGACACTGCTGCCGTTGGGCGAAACAAATGTAAATTTGTCAGATTCCCTTTCATTCAAGTAGCCATTCAAGATACAAAGGTCAAAGGCAGCACACAAAGACAATAAGGTGAGACCATAATCATTAACTATATCATCCTGCGATAGCCGAGATTCATAGAACATTTCATTTCTAACATCGAAAATGCTATTACTAGATGTATTCCATTTTGAAGTCCTCGCATTCAAGTCACCGCACAGGAGAAGACTACAGTCATCATGCATGCAACTTACATCAGAAAGGCAATTCTGCAGCAATAGCATACCGTCCGTCTCATTAACAACATCATAGTAAGGTGAGCCAGATGGCGGAGCATAAACGAAAAGGACAACAACGTCTCTTTCAGACCTAAACACAATCTTGTCTACGCGAAATATTAGAATGTTATCGTAGGAACATTCAATGAGGTGAAAGTAGGGACTCAAATTCTTTTTAATGAGACATAATAGCCCACCTGACCTTCTCCCTCGCGCAGACAGCTTCACCGAGAGAGAGAGAGAGAGAGAGAGAGAGAGAGAGAGAGAGAGAGAGAGAGAGAGAGAGAGAGAGAGAGAGACAAAAGAGTGTGTGTGTGTGGTGTGTGTGTGCAGGCACCATCTGATCAAAATAATACATGCATATAGTGGGACCTAGTACGCAAGTGTCTTGGTGTCAATTGTTTAGAAAATGTTTGATATACCACTTATTTTGCAGTTGTTGGTATTTTCAAGTTTGCTGTTGTATTCATGAAAATACTGTTGAATATTACTTTTTTTTAAACAAATTTAGCACGTTGAGCAAGACTGGGAAAGTGGAGTTGTTGTCTTTTTAATTTCCAGTCCTGAAACCCCTGTAAAGTCTGCACCCAGGCAGTCCCCATTCACCAGCAGGAACCAGTCTGTGCTGTCAAAGCTGCCAGATGAGAGGAGAGCCTCATCAGGCAAGCAGCAGAGAACCACACCCGCATCCAAGAAAGAGAAGTCTCAGGTAGCTAGGGCTGCAGAACTCCGAGTCAGTAGCGGTCCTACTCCTATTTCCTGGGATTCCTAAACCAGTATTACTGATTGTACAAAAAATTGAATTAATAGAAAAAGGGAGAGTTAAAGAGGTTTGCTTTCTGATGTCAAATCTTCACATGAAATGCTCGTGAAATGCAGTCCTTGAATCACTTGCTTTTCATGCTGAATGATTTCACCATGTGGCCTGAGTTGTGAATTACTGTACCAGTATTATCTCAACCCGTTCCTTGACCTTTGCTACCGGTTGAGATGAGATGATAACTTTTGCCCTCAAATGGAGTTGGCCTGAGATGCATGCCAACTGCCGGCAACTTTCTCACATGACTGGAGCCTCTAAAGTGTTGTCTGCCCTTGTGTGCAATGTCCATGTGTGCAATGTCCATGTGTGCAATGTCCATGTGTGCAATGTCCATGTGTGCAATGTCCATGTGTGCAATGTCCATGTGTGCAATGTCCATGTGTGCAATGCCCATGTGTGCAATGTCCATGTGTGCAATGTCCATGTGTTATTCTGTCTGCTGCAAATGTCAACTGATCCTCTGTGTGTTGCGCAGGTGGCCGGACTGGAAATGTCTGGACAGGAGGAGTTTCCAGTACAGGGCTCCATGCTGCAGGCAGCGTCACTAGAGAAGCAGGTGGGTGTGGGACTAACACAGCACCATCTTTTTAATACACAGACATTTTAACCAAGAAGCAGCTACACACTCTGAACTGTAAGGTGTAGATGTGTACAAGAAGTGGTGCTCTCTTTTTGGGCATCCATTATTTCACTGCAATATTTGTTTAGAGATAGCTTTTTTAGGGAGTCAAGATTAATCATGCTGAGTTTTGAAGTAGTAGAAGTCAATTGAATCATGCAAGAGACTCATGCAAGGATTCATCAGCACCATTTTCCACTCAAAGAAGCAACTGCTAAGATCTGTCCCCTCTGCCAGAGCTCTTTGTGGATAATGTGTTGTAACAGCAAGTAAGATGTGTGACCTGTTCTTGCAAAACCAGGATTGTCACTGAGACTTTTTTGCTCTGTGGCTAAGAAAGAGTGGTGAAATTAGTTTTTGGCAATTTCAGATAGATCAAACGATTATGTATCACATAATATTAGAATGTTCACAAATTCTGCTTAGAAATTGATTTTTAAAAGTTTTTTGTGGGGTAACTTGCATTATTTTATACTCTATTGTGTCAAATAAGTTAATTCTTACTGGAAAGCCTTTTTCTTCAAATTGGTTTTTCTGGAGCTATATCTTTAATTCATAATAACTTTGCCATTTTACAAAATACTCTACAAATTTGGTATATTGAAGGAAATTTGATGAACTTTCCAACTGTGTGAAATTCTTTTAATAACCATATAAAATGGACTTCACCATGGTTTTGCCAGAATGGGTCACATGTGCTCTCAAACTCCAGGCTGTCACTGTGGGAGAGGGTAACGAAGGCCTGAAACGAGACTCTGGCTGCTGCAGGTGGCTGAGTTGGAGAGTGAAAAGCTGGACTTGCAGGACCGCATCATGGAACTGCAGGAGAGGCTGCTGTATGCCCAGCTTCCTCCCACTCCCAACTACCATGGCCAGGACCTGCAGCAAAAGCTGTCCCAAGCTGAGCTCCGCATATCCCAGCTAGGGCAAGAACTGTCCGTTGCCCACACCCAAGCTGACATGCAGGTGTGTGTGTGTGTGTGTGTGTGTGTGTGTGTGCATGTGTGTGTGTGTGTGTGTGTGTGTGTGTGTGTATGTATGTTTGTGTATTCATGTACATATGAGAGAGAGAGAGAGAGAGAGAGAGAGAGAGAGAGAGAGAGAGAGAGAGAGAGAGAGAGAGAGAGAGAGAGAGAGAGAGAGAGAGAGAGAGAGAAGGAACAATGGTTTATTTGTTAGGCCACGGACCTATCACAACTTACAAAATCGAATCATCTGCAGCAGCAATCTTTACAACATCTTGTCTTTGCTTAAATACATAGTACATGAACATGGCCAATGAACAGATTGTAATGAAGTCCTGTGTGGACAATAAGGTTCCCAATTCTTCTCTTGTGTACGTGTTACGGAGCATATTGAATCATATCTCTGTCTCAAGTCTTCATACACTGGACAAGCAAAGAGAAAGTGCACTTCACATTCAACTTCTTCCCTGCAAGCAGGGCATATATATACTTTATCTGAGCCATCATTGTAGTATCTGAGTTTATGGATGCACAGTTTACTCAATCCTGCCCAGAAGCTGATGAAGATGTCTCTAAAGGGCTTTTTATCTTGAGCAAACAAATACTTTTCTTTCATCTAGATAGGTTTGATTATCCTATAAAATGTGTATCTATCACTATTTTTAAAGACCATGGTCCACTCAGTTTTAAAATCTAAAATCATACATCTTTTTAGCTCTTTAATGAAAGCATGCTCATTTGTTACATTCTGGTTTTTCAATACTTGTCCAAAATCATATCTGCTCAGTAACTCTTTGATCTTACATGCCCAACTTCCTTGATTGTTAGAATGGGATTATCCCATTTATCTGAAGTGGAGAGAGAGAAAGAGAGAGAGAGAGAGAGAGAGAGAGAGAGAGAGAGAGAGATAGGACAGGACAGGACAGAGAGACAGACAGAGAGAGAGAGAGAGAGAGAGAGAGAGAGAGAGAGAGAGAGAGAGAGAGAGAGAGAGAGAGAGAGGCAGGTAGGCAGGCAGGCAGAGAGAGAGCGAGAGAGAGAGAGACAGAGAGAGAGAGAGAGAGAGAGACAGAGAAGAGAGAGAGAGACAGAGAGAGAGAGAGAGAGAGAGAGAGAGAGAGAAGAGAGAGAGAGAGAGAGAGAGAGAGAGAGAGAGAGAGAGAGAGAGAGAGAGAGAGAGAGAGAGAGAGAGAGAGAGAGAGAGAGAGAGAGAGAGAGAGAGAGAGAACGAACGAACGAACGAAAAGTTTATTTGATCAGGCCACCGGCCCATTTCAAAGGAGTTTACAGTATCTCGTAGCACAATTATATTACAATTTCAAATCAATTACAGTCCCGAGACAGTGTTACCAATAACTAGCTAATCAATGTAGAAACTGTCAGACTCGACAGAGTCTAGTGCCTCGGATCTTCTCTTGAAAGCCTTCAGCAAGAAAACACTTACTGGTCTGACCACAGATGGACTCTCTGCTGAAAACAGGGTGACAAGATCATTCCGAGGGCTTCCTTCAAGATATACCATGATATATTGCTGACGAATATCAGATAAAGCAGGACATTCCAAAACAAAGTGAATTTCATCATCCTCATCTTTCTCTCTACATAATGGACAGAGGGTTTGTGATGGCCCAGAACTGTATCTGAATCTATGAGTAAACAAATCGCTAATACCCATACGAAAGCGCGCGTATACATTCTTGAATGCCTTCTTGTCAATGGCATGCAGATAACATTCTGGCTTGAGTACATTTTTTATCTCCCTGTACAATACAAATCTACTACTTTCTTCTAGTTTTGTTCGCCATTCCCGACGAAACTTATTCACTAACTTTTCTTTTAGCATATTCAGAAATGAGCGCTCGTTTGCAACAGTTTGTCGATCCCATGCGTGTCCAAAATCATGTTCGATTAAAATTTTCTTGATACCAGAAGACCATGATGAAACATGTCCGCTACGTTGCATCATCTCATATACTCGACGAGGAAGTCTGTATTCCTCCATACTCATGATTTTCAACCAGTATTTTACACACCTAATTATGGCATTCACATATAAAGGATAACGACCCGTCTCGCCATAAGCCATCATATTTGGGGTACGAGATGAAACATTCAAGAAATATTTCAAGGCTAACAAGTGGACACTTTCTATTTTGCTACATTCGTCAATACCCCACACTTCAGCTCCATACAGCAAAATTGGTTGGATCTGAGCATCGAACAATTTGAAATATACATCGGGAGTAATGTGCGGGATTTTCTTTAGTGATCTATGTAGTAGAGCAAGTCCTGCCTTTGCTCTGTTTGCAAGATCGACTTGAGTACTACTGGATGCTAGTTTGGTTGTTATCACATTTCCCAAGTACTTGTACTCGTTTACAATCTCTAACTGTTCATCACCCAAGTACATGTACCACTTTTCATGGGTTGCCACATGACCCCCTAGTCGATTTATCATCACTTTCGACTTCTGGATATTCACCACTAGTCCTAGTCTATCTGCAGCCTTTTTAAGGACGTTGAACTGGTTCCAAAGATGCAGGCCGATCAGAATGTCAGACAAAAGAACTATATCATCCGCAAACAAAAGAATACATATGTCTGGCGTGTTTGGTTTGAGCTGGATACCGTGTTTAGTGTTGTCAATGACCTCGTCAGCAAGAGAGTTAATTAAGTATGAGAACAAAAGTGGACTTAATTTACAGCCCTGCTTCAACCCCACCAAAGACCCTATATATACTAAGACCGCGCACTCGAGCGATTTCCTTTACACGAAGCGAGGTCAGAATTTAGAGTTACGTCCCTTTGCGAGCGCATGATGCTGTTCCGCAATGACCAGTGTTGTGACAAAGAGACTTCGGTCGGTTTTGAATACTGTTTACAATGGGTAAGAGGTCTAAACGATTTTTTTTTTCAATTCGAACGTAATGAAGGATTTCTTACCGTCAACCACACATCGTGCACACAATAAAGAAAAAATCATAACTTACTTCAATTGTCCAGCGGAGATTGCAGCGAGGTGAAGAGGCTCACACGAGTCAGCGGAGAACGAATTGTCGAATATTTTCAGTCTATGTTGAAGCGTGGCTCCGTGTGAGCAGAGATCCATATATATATAGGTCTTTGATGAGAGGAACATGAGTTTGCTAGTGAAAAAGCAACAGTGCAGTCTTTCTCTGGATCGCATATTTACAGTTTAAGTCTTTCCAGTCATGTTTTCATCGCACAAGTTTTTCTGTCTTGGGGCCAGAATGCAGGGAAAGTTACAGGTGGCAAAGTTTGATGATTTTTGACTCACATGCGAAGCAAAAGTGAGTCTATGTACTCACCCGTTTCGTCCGTCCCGGGGTCCGGGCGTCCGGGCGTCCGAAAACTTTAACGTTGGATTTTTCTCAGAGACTATTAAGTCTATCAATACCAAATGTGGCATGATGGTGTATGATGACAAGGCCTCAAAAAACATACATAGTGACTTGACCTTGCTTCAAGGCCTTGCTTCAAGGTCAAGGTCGCAGGGGCCATAAATGTTGTATAAAAAACAGCCATTTTTCACATTTTCTCAATTTTCTCTGAAGTTTTTGAGATTGGATACCTGACCTATGTATGTTATATACGGCAAAGTAATCCCTATCTTTTGATACCAGTTTGGTTGACCTTGCTTCAAGGTCAAGGTCACAGGAGCTCTTCAAAATTGGATTGTACACATATTTTGAAGCGACCTTGCCCCTGAACTATGGAAGATAACTGTTCCAAACTTCATAACATTGTAGTACACATGTTATACTTTCATCATGAGACACATTTGGTCACATATCATCAAGGTCACTTTGACCCTTATGAAATGTGACCAAAATGGGGTAGTGAACCACTAAAAGTGACTATATCTCATGGTAGAAAGTTTCAATAAGCACCATTGTGCTTCCTATGTCTTGAATTAACAGCTTTGTGTTGCATGACCTTGGATGACCTTGACCTTGGGTCAAGGTCACATGTATTTTGGTAGGAAAAATGTGTAAGGCATTTCTTAGTGTATGATGTCATTGCTAGGTTTAGTTGTTTGACCTTGAGGGGCACCTGAAGGTCAAGGTCATGTAAAGGTCAAGGTCAATCATGTGAGTCGTTTGGGCTTTGCCCTTCTTGTTCTGTTTCTTTTCACGCACTTCTGTGAGAACAATGAAGTGCAGTCTTTCAGTGTAGAGTTAATTCGCACTGTGAGGAAAGTGCTGACTATGGAAGTCTTGAGGTTGCACATTCTCTGTGGGCACTCGAGCGATGTTGAATCGAGTTCCTTTTCAAGTAGGGAGACGAGGTGGGTTTTCACTCCGTCGGAATGCAGTACTCCCTCAATGTTTTTCTTGTAAACCGCCTCCAACTTTTCAACTGCTTGTACAAGATCTGCACCTGGTACAGTGAGCCCACCTTCTTCGGTATCATGAAATTCTTTCCGCAGAATGAAAAGCTCGTTGTTGCTCCCTGTGTACAGTCCAGTCATCTTCTCCGTGCATGATCCACACACGTTTGGCTGCATTTTCCTCGCGATGAATCCAGAAATGTAGATGAGCACATTTCTTTCTGTGAGCTCATTCATGGACGATAGGAACGTGGCATCGCTCTGATGGCTGGTGTCATGTGGCCTTGTCCAGGTTGACAAGGTGCCTCTTGGTGTTGAGAAGGAGTGAGCTGTTTCTGTGCTGTCTGTAGAGCCTTGAGATTCAGCAGAAACCTCCCAGCATCTTCAGCACAATTTGCTTCCTTCGCTGTGCACAAAGATTTGGTCGACCATAACTTGGCGCAGGATTTTTGACTCACATGCGAAGCAAAAGTGAGTCTATGTACTCACCCGTTTCGTCCGTCCGGGCGTCCGGGCGTCCGGGCGTCCGAAAACTTTAACGTTGGATTTTTCTCGGAGACTATTAAGTCTATCAATACCAAATGTGGCATGATGGTGTATGATGACGAGGCCTCAGAAAACATACATAGCGACATGTCCTTGCTTCAAGGTCAAGGTCGCAGGGGCCATAAATGTTGTCTAAAAACAGTCATTTTTTACATTTTCTCAATTTTCTCTGAAGTTTTTGAGATTGGATACCTCACCTATATATGGTATATAGGGCAAAGTAATCCCTATCTTTTGATACCAGTTTGGTTGACCTTGCTTCAAGGTCAAGGTCACAGGAGCTCTTCAAAGTTGGATTGTATACATATTTTGAAGTGATCTTGACCCTGAACTATGGAAGATAACTGTTTCAAACTTAATAATTATGTGGGGCACATGTTATACTTTCATCATGAAACACATTTGGTCACATATCATCAAGGTCAAGGTCACTTTGACCCTTATGAAATGTTACCAAAATGGGGTAGTGAACCACTAAGAGTGACCATATCTCATGGTAGAAAATGCCAATAAGCACCATTGTGCTTCCTATGTCTTGAATTAACAGCTTTGTGTTGCATGACCTTGGGTGACCTTGACCTTGGGTCAAGGTCACATGTATTTTGGTAGGGAAAATGAGTAAAGCATTTCTTAATGTATGTCATTGGTAGGTTTAGTTGTTTGACCTTGACCTTAAGGTCACCTGAAGGTCAAGGTCATATAAAGGTCAAGGTCAAGCATGTGAGTCGTATGGGCTTTGCCCTTCTTGTTCTAAGCTGCTGTGCGCTCGGGTTGTCCACATGACCATGCAGCATTTCCACGGATTCTGGAGAAGGGGTTCTCCAGACAATCTTGATTTAACTTGTCTGTCAGAAGAAAGCTGAATGCGTGGTCTTTGTTGAGGTCTTGCCAAAGAGACAGAAGAGAGCGGATTGCCATTTTCCATCCTGATAGACATGGCAAGGAGCCAGGCGAATTGGGCTGCACTGTTTCTAGCCATTGTAGTATTTCCAGTAAGAATTCACGTCTCTCTCCCATCGCATGCATCGCCACTCTCCCCTATCCCTCTCCATCCCTAGACTGTAGTCTGTATAATCGTCTCTATTATTGGGATTTGGCATTCTTTCTCCCTCCGTCCATTACAGTGGGCAGATGGGGTCAACAGTGTCGGGAAAAAAACAATAACCATACTTGGCCCAGCGGTAGAGTGGCGCCACGACAGCGTGTGAGAAAACAACGATGCTGAGAGACATAAGTTAGGGTCAGGTCCAGACAGGAAGACAATGGTAAACAGATAAAGGTGGAATGAGAGAGAGAGAGAGAGAGAGAGAGAGAGAGAGAGAGAGAGAGAGAGAGAGAGACTGCTACATATACAGAAATTTACCGTCTGAACGCAAAAGAGTAATAAAATAAACATGCATGGTTTCAACAAACATCCAGAAAACCTATACATACCTTGTACATTATAATTCACACCAAACTTTATTCCTTTCACACACCACACGCACGCACACATGCAATGTTGTCAACGCAGCACTGAGGAGCATTCGCATAGGGGGAGGTAACTCTCAAAGAAACCTCGCTCAAAGTATCGAAGTGAGTCATCTTAGTGTATATAGGATCTTTGACCCCACAAAACTGTTGAAAACTGAGATTGACCTTGACCCCGACTTCCTCTTACGCAATACTGCACGGATTTGTACATTTCCTTCAAAGCATGCAGTAATTTCCCCCTAATTCCATTCCTTTCCAGTATTGACCACAAAACCTGCCTATTGACCGTGTCAAATGCCTTTTTAAAATCGATAAACCCCAAGTACAATTTCTTGCATGCAACTAGACGCTTCTTAATGATGTTACACAAAACAAACATGTTGTCCACAGTGGAATATCCCTTCCTAAAGCCCGCCTGTTCTTCTCGCAACTATATGTTCATCTGCCCAGTTTTGTAATCTGTCATTCAATATATGAGCAAACACCTTACAAAAAACACTGGTCAATGCAATGCCACGATAATTGTCAGGTGACTCTTTGTCACCACATTTGAATAATGGTACAATAAATGATTTAGACCAGGATATGGAGAAAGCCCCTTTATTAAAAAAATTCATTAAACAGTCGTAACAAGTGAGTCAAGCAGGAATTTTTTGTGGACTTCAGCATTTCACCGATAATTTCATCTGGACCGCACGCTTTACCAGTTTTTAATTGAGCCAACGCATTAGTGATTTCACTGGTAGTTATAGGAGCATTAAGCAAGCAATAATCATCAAGCGAGAGAGAGAGAGAGAGAGAGAGAGAGAGAGAGAGAGAGAGAGAGAGAGAGAGAGAGAGAGCGAGCATATACATGTGTTTGCATGTGTGCATATTTTGTATGTGTGCATGTTTTGAATGTTTGTGTGTGTATTGTATGTTTGTGCATGTAAATGTGTGCATATATGGCATGTGTGTGCGCAAGTGTATTTGTACACTTGTATGCATGTGTACCTGTCAGTGTGTCTGTGTATCTGTGTACCTGTCTTTGTAGGCATGTGTGGCTGGTTGGCTCTTTGGTTGTACATCTTTCAGTCACTGATTGAAGAAAGCACTTTTGTTTGAATTCCTATGTATTAGAAGAGGTGTGCTCCTTGTCATCCCAGTGCTGTGCTAAATGTTCACTTCAGATTGGAAAGTTGAGACGGAAGGTGAAGAAACTGACATCTCAGCTCACTGCAGCCAAGCAAGAGGCATCCATACGACACCTGGAAATCAACGACGACTTGACCAGTCTTCGAGAAGAGAATGAAAACCTCAAAGGTAAGCTGTTCACTGGTGGAGGCTCACTGACACTTGACTTGCTTGAATGATCCATTTTTTGTCTGGCACTGATGGGGTCTTTTCACTTGAAAGCAAAGTAGGATGAAAGCAGGAGTTTCTACTGATCAGAATTGCATTTTGTCCTGACAAAGAAGCACACAAGCACATCCACTTCTACTTAAACTTCATGTGCATACCTCATACTCCATACACCCACTCCATACTCCATACACCCACTCCATACTCCATTCACCCACTCCATACTCCATACGCCCAAGGAAATTCATCGTCTTGGTGCAACAACTCCACGAGGGCATGCAGGCCAGAGTCCAGGACAGCGGAGAGTCATCTGACCCTTTCCCAGTCACAAACGGGGTCAAGCAGGGCTGCGTCCTGGCACCAACACTGTTTAGCCTAATGTTTTCCGCCATGCTGTCAGAGGCCTTCAGAGACGAGGACGTTGGTGTCAACCTGAGGTACCGCACAGACGGCAAACTGTTCAACCTGCGGAGGCTCCAGGCAAAAAACAAGGTTATGACAGACATCATCAGGGATCTGCTGTTTGCCGATGACTGTGCCCTCAACGCTGTCTCAGAAGCCGACATGCAACGAAACGTTAATCTGTTCTCCAGCGCCTGCACAAACTTTGGTCTGACGATCAGTACAAAGAAGACTGAAGTCCTCCATCAGCCCGCGCCTGGAAAGCCCTACGTTGAGCCCAACATCACTGTCAACGGCCAGAGACTAAACACAGTGAACCGTTTCACATACCTAGGCAGCACACTGTCTCAGAATGCTACCATCGATGACGAAGTAAACATTAGAATTGCCAGAGCCAGCTCCACTTTTGGCAGGTTATATCCAAATGTCTGGAACAGAAGAGGCATTACCACTCAGACCAAGCTGAAAGTATACAGGGCAGTGGTGCTCCCCACACTGCTATATGCATGTGAAACGTGGACTGTCTATCAACGCCATGCTAGAAAACTGAACCACTTTCACACAACAAGCCTCAGGAAGATCCTCGGCATAAAATGGCAGGACAAAATTCCAGACACAGTGGTACTGACCAAAGCAGGTCTCCCCAGCATCTTCACCCTCCTGATGCAGTCACAGCTTCGCTGGGCAGGACACGTAGTCCGGATGCCAGACGAGAGACTGCCAAAGAGACTCTTCTATGGCGAGCTCCAGCATGGCCAGCGGTCCCACGGTGGGCAAAAGAAGCGCTTCAAAGACACCCTGAAAGCTTCACTAAAAGCTTTTGCCATCAATCCAGACACGTGGGAACGGGCTGCAATGGACCGATCCACCTGGCGCTCTTCCATCCACAAAGGTGCCAAGACATGCGAGGCAAACAGGATCACTGCCGCAGAAAAGAAGAGGCAAGCCCGCAAGGCCCATGCTGTCAACCCCCCTGGAGACGTCCCACTTGTCCCATGTCCCTTCTGTTCCCGAACCTTCCGTGCCAGGATCGGCCTCGTTAGCCATCTGCGCACACACAGACAGAACCAGTCCCAGCAACCCCCCGGATGACTAGAGTGGTCCTCGTCGACTCGACGGACGAACAACAACAACAACTCCATACACCCACTCCATACTCCAACACCCACTCCATACACCCATCTCATACATCATACACCCACCTCATACTTCATACACCTACTTCATAGGCATGCTTTATACTCCATACACCTAGATTTTAATTGTTTTAAGGTGATTGTGCAGAGGTTTTAGGCGTTATAAACAGATGCCTTCTTTGGTTGTGTCCATGCACCTGTGATAAGAAAGTAAATGTTAATCATTTTTCTTTACATTGGTTGTTAATTGCCATTTTGTTGCAATGAGCAAGTGGCAGATTTCAAAATACCTAAAACTTGAAAAGTTGTGCTCCATGATGTGATTGAAGAGAGTGGCGCCTGCTACCCTTGCTGGCTGATTCAAATCCCATCTGAAGGGATGTCAAAGACAGGATAGCAGAAGTGAAGGAACTTGACAGATAAATTGATGAGAACTGTATAGTCATGTTGTCTGACAGTCAGGTGTACAAAATGACAACTTCACTACAGGATTCTGGTCCTAAGCCTCAGCAATATTGTGTAAAAGGTCTGGAGAGTCTACTTTACCCAAAATGGGAAAGTTGCCGTGTCCCTGTGCACATTTACAAGAATACAAAGAGGCAAAGTCGTTCTTTTTCTACTCTTTGTTTTTCCTTAAGTAAGTTCTCTTCAGTTATGAGTGTTGCTGTTTTTGACTCACATGCGAAGCAAAAGTGAGTCTATGTACTCACCCGTTTCGTCCGTCCGGGCGTCCGGGCGTCTGGCCGTCCGAAAACTTTAACGTTGGATTTTTCTCCGAGACTATTAGGTCTATCAATACCAAATGTAGCATGATGGTGTATGATGACAAGGCCTCAAGAAACATATATAGTGACTTGACCTTGCTTCAAGGTCAAGGTCGCAGGGGCCATAAATGTTGTCTAAAAATTAGCCATTTTTCACATTTTCTCAATTTTCTCTGAAGTTTTTGAGATTGGATACCTGACCTATATATGGTATATAGGGCAAGGTAATCCCTATCTTTTGATATCAGTTTGGTTGACCTTGTTTCAAGGTCAAGGTCACAGGAGCTCTTCACAGTTGGATTGTATACATATTTTGAAGTTATCTTGACCCTGAACTATGGAAGATAACTGTTTCAAACTTAATAATTATGTGGGGCACATGTTATACTTTCATCATGAGACATATTTGGTCACATATCATCAAGGTCAAGGTCACTTTGACCCTTATGAAATGTTACCAAAATGGGGTAGTGAACCACTAAAAGTGACCATATCTCATGGTAGAAAGTGCCAATAAGCACCATTGTGCTTCCTATGTCTTGAATTAACAGCTTTGTGTTGCATGACCTTGGATGACCTTGACCTTGGGTCAAGGTCACATGTATTTTGTAGGGAAATTGTGTAAAGCATTTCTTAGTGTATGATGTCATTGCTAGGTTTAGTTGTTTGACCTTGAAGGTCACCTGAAGGTCAAGGTCATGTAAAGGTCAAGGTCAACCATGTGAGTCGAATGGGTTTTGCCCTTTTTGTTTTTGTTTTTTGGAAAGGTTCTTAAAATGACCTCTTGAGTGGCCCTTGTACATAGACAATTGCACACATGCACGTATACACAGACTTGCTCACATATGCATGCATGCACACACACATACACACATGTGCATGCATTATTTTGCATACTTACACATGCATGCACACAATCATGTGCTTTCTTGTCTGTGTTCAGCACTCTTGGAGAAGCAAGTGGACTTGGAGGAGGCAGACCCCTGTGATAAAACCTATGGCACCAGCAGAATGAAAGTCATTCTGGAACTCTCCACCCAGATGTCAGAGCAGAGTGAGCATATTGCACAGTTGGAGGTGTCCCTGGCAGAGAAGGAGCAGGAGATTGTGGCACTGCGAGGGGCAGACAGCACTGAGGCCAAGACAGGCAACCCCATCCACCGTCCCCCATCTGGCAGCAAGCCCAGGAATCCTTCCCGCTCTGACCTTGGAGGGAAGAACTCGGGGCTCAGCCAAGGCTCAGACTCTGGGCTGGGTGGAAGGGGATGGGGAGAGGAAGGTTTGGGCAAGAGAGGAAAGGCAGGCAGAGTGGGATCAGCCTCCAGCTTCATCTCCGACTCGGACTCGGACTGGGACCCCACTGGCCCCAGCAGCAAGATCCACAGTGCGCCACCAGGCTGTAGGGCAACTACAGCATTCAACACACACAAGCCATGGCTGCAGCCCACAGACGAGGACACTTGGAGCGTGGATGGGGATGCCACCACTGAGGCCAACTATGAGCCCGAGAAGTCGCACAAAAGATCTGTGCTGAAAACCAAACAGGTCAAGGAGCGAGACCAGCGTGCCTTGGGCCTTCTTGGACCCACTCTGGCCTTTGGGAGTATGGAGAGCCCTGAATTGATTACACCCGAGGCCAGTTCTGCCCGAATGGACTTCGATACACTCCATGGTAGTCCCATGATGGCTCCCATCTTCACTATGTAGTTATATGGTACTGCTCCAGATATGCCTCTCATGTGGCACTGCACCTCTAGATACTACTTCCATGCAGTTCCTCTCTTTTCCATTTTCCCACTTTGTAACTCCACTTCTTCAGATACATTTGTCATGTAGGCCTGGTATCATTGGACACCTCCACTGCAGAGTGGTGTGCCTCCACACTTGAACTACAAGGTGTGGTAGAATCCTTCTGCTGCAACTGATCACTGACAAGCTTTTGACACACACACAGCAAGCTTTGAGTCCTGCCCACAGGCTTGGAAACATATATATGGCTTGAACTTCACCTTCTCAAATTTAGTTTTGCCAAAGACTTGCATGCTTGACATTTCTGAAGATAACACTTTTGTTTAGCCTTCTAATATTCTTGGTGATTGTGAAATTGGAAGTTGGCTGACCACAGATCAATTGTTGTTGTTGTTGCATACCTGGGCTAAGCACTCCCAAGATCACCCAAGTGGGTGAGATGATTGTGTGTGTGACTGTTTTTGAACACCCCGCCATATAGGCAGCCACACTCCGTCTTGAGGGGATTTGATCTCTGTCTCCAGAGAATGCCAGTTGTTATGTTAGGAGCTTACCACGGCTGAAGATAATCTCCACATAACAGTACAACATAACAACATTTTGCAGTAGCCTTGATTTTTGGCTGGAGTCAACAAATAACAACAGCCTTTGCCCAAGGCAAAACCACAGATCAGTCACTTTTGAGAGTTTTCCTATGACTGTGGGGATACGTTCCTGCGTGAGTGCAATCAACTGTGGATCAAGAACTCTGAATCTTGGAAGTTCATGCAAATAATATTTTCAGCCAAAAACTGAAGAAAGTAGGGTATTACTTCTCTCCTTAGAAATGCTGTAGATGTTCAAGGTGGCAAAAAGTGGATTGATGAGTTGAAAGGCAAGGTTTACCAAAACCGACTATTCAAAAGTATTCTAGACTCTTTTCTCAACTTTTCCCATGCAGGATGTACACCAAAATTATTAGAGGAAGTGCAACAGCATTAGTAGAAAAAGTACATTTTCCCACTGATTTCATTGTCTTTCCCAAACAGTATTTTGCTACTGTGTGTGCCAATTTAGAAAGAATGTTGTTTCTTCTTACTGCTTGGTATTCTACTCCTAGTCTATGTGTTGCATTTGGCATGGTGGCATGCACATGTTGCTTTGCACTTATGAGATTTGGCTTGTTTTGTTTCTTAAGTATGGTTTGTCTCCATATTGCTTGTTCAATCTGAACATTCCTACTGCACTTCTCCCCACTCCCTTGTTACTTTGGTACTGATATGCATGTGCTGACTTCTTCACAGCAGGGACAGTTTGAGGCATAAGTTGTATGTGTAGGTGAGGGAAAAAAACTGAGAAACCGAGGCAAGGAACATGTTTTTTGATGGGTGTATATGTTGCTATTCGTTGATGGATTGTCTGAATCTGCAGTTTATATTGGGGGGAAAAATTCTTGAGCGAAAGATGGATCTGGAATAGACTCAAAATGCCAGGCCAAAATGGAACGTACCAGTCTCCAATTTCACCATGTCCTGTTGCAAGTGTCTACAAAGCCAAGTGGAGGAAGTGCTTATTCCATGCGACCTGATATTTACAGCTATGGACCAACTGCAACCATGTCACTGCCTTTTCACATGCTGTCTTTGTCATGCTGGTGTCTGTGATAACAATGCTGGAAAATACAGTTTGCTTGGCCTTCATGTGAGTATTAAGGGGTGATACCAAACCTTATAGAACCTCTGTGTATTCTTTTGACATGTCATCACTGAAGTATACAGCTTAATTACGTTCCTCATCCTTGGTCATGCATCATATTGCTGAAAACTACAAGGATTTTTCTCGTAAAAATCCAATATTATCAAATACCTGTCACTTGTACAACTGTTAAGTATGAATGCCTAATTAATTGAGCGTGTGCTTCAAGTGCAACATTCCATTGTAACTATCAATCAATATGCAGTGCATTCAGCGACAAAGGGTACATCTAACAAGAAAAATGGACGTTTATTCTCAGTATGTGTTGCTTAGAAGGCTTTTCCTCACATTGTATGTATGTGTATGCCTTTGAGCTTGAAAATGCTAATGAATATCAAAATGGACATAATGTGTGTCAGAGGTTCTTTCACTAAGTCAGACTGTGATTTCACTTTGAATAAAACGTGTTTACATGTTTGTTACCTGTCATCTGACATCAACCTCCTCTCCTATGTTCACTATGCAAATCATGTTTTCCAAAAACATTGAAACATTTTCTTATGCTTTCTGACCCATTGCCTGCATTTGAAATGTCACTAATTCATCTCAACTTGAGGTCCACAGGACTTGAGGAGCTGATGTTTTCATAGAAGAGGTGCAAGGATGGCCTAAGCAGATTCCAAGGCACTTCCCAGATAGCAAGCACAAGATGGACAGTGTTCGCCAGGTGTTGGCAAACAGCAGTTAGCAGAGAAGCATTGGCACCATGTTGAAATTACATTCAAAGTTGTGGGTCTCAGTGGCCCAGTGGCTAGCATGCTTGACCTGTGATTGCTTGCAGCTAGTAGGTACTGTGCACATTGCCTGTCTTTTACAGTGCTGGTCATCAGCTGCATGCTGCATCCCTGGGGTGCGCTGACCCATTTTCCTTAACTCCAATTCAAAATGAGTGAGAGCACCCCAGATCACTCACCTTGTACACTTTGCCGCAGATGTCAATGAAGGAATCATCTAGTGACCCAGTGATCAGGGGTAAAGATGCAAAGCAGTTCAAGACCCCGACATTGGTGATACGTTGCTGTATGAAATCTCACCTTTCCTTTTTACTTAAGGAATAGTGGTAGGCAGGAAGCATTGATTCAGATGTTAACATTCTGTTGGGCTGATGACTTTGCACTGTTCGTTCAATCTGGGAATGTAAATTGTAGGAAGGGAAGGAAAGTTCCTGCACCTACCCCTCTGTATGACTGCATTAGCTTTGGTTCAACGTCTACGACATCCCAAAGCTAAAAACAACAAGAAGGGCAAAGCCCATACGACTCACATGCTTGACCTTGACCTTTATATGACCTTGACCTTCAGGTGACCTTCAAGGTCAAGGTCAAACAACTAAACCTACCAATGACATCATACACAAAGAAATGCTTTACACATTTTTCCTACCAAAATACATGTGACCTTGACCCAAGGTCAAGGTCATCCAAGGTCATGCAACACAAAGCTGTTAATTCAAGACAATGGTGCTTATTGGCACTTTCTACCATGAGATATAATCACTTTTAGTGGTTCACTACCCCATTTTGGTCACATTTCATAAGGGTCAAAGTGACCTTGACCTTGATGATATGTGAACAAATGTGTTTCATGATGAAAGTATAACATGTGCCCCACATAATTATTAAGTTTGAAACAGTTATCTTCCATAGTTCAGGGTCAAGGTCACTTCAAAATATGTATACAATCCAACTTTGAAGAGCTCCTGTGACCTTGACCTTGAAGCAAGGTCAACCAAACTGGTATCAAAAGATAGGGCTTGCTTTGACCTATATACCACTTGTAGCTAAGGTCGCCATTCTCAATAACGTGGGAGAAAATTGGGAAAATGTGAAAAATGACTGTTTTTGAGACCACATTTATGGCTCCTGTGACCTTGACCTTGAAGCAAGGTCAAGTCACTATGTATGTTTTTTGAGGCCTTGTCATCATACACCATCATGCCACATTTGGTGTTGATAGACTTAATAGTCTCCGAGAAAAATCCAACGTTTAAGTTTTTTACGCCCGGACGGACGGACGGACGGACGCCCGGACGGACGGACGGACGGACGGACGGACGAAACGGCTCAGTACATAGACTCACTTTTGCTTCGCATGTGAGTCAAAAAAGTATGAACAGGAACTTCCCTTCCCTTCTTTAATGTTCTTGGGTATGTCACAGATGTAGTGATGACCCAAGACAGTATTCTGGTAGGACAGCGTGCCATTTTAATCAGCCATTTGATACAGGGAATTCTGGGATCCCTGGGGGGAGGTAACTCTTATTCACAGGACAGTTATGGAAGGGTTGCTTCCCTTTGTTGTGCAGTTTTTGACTCACATGTGAAGCAAAAGTGAGTCTATGTACTCACCTGTGTCGTCCGTCCAGGCGTCCGGGCGTCCGTGATAAACTTTAACATTGGAGTTTTCTCGGAGACTATTAAGTCTATCAACACTCAATTTGGCGTGATGGTGTATGATGACAAGACGTCAAAAAACATACCTAATGACTTGACCTTGCTTCAAGGTCAAGGTCACAGGGGTCGTAAATGTTGTCTAAAAAACAGTCATTTTCACATTTTCCCAATTTTCTCTGAAGTTTTTGAGATTGGATACCTCACCTAAATATGGTATATAGGGCAAAGTAATCCCTATCTTTTGATACTAGTTTGATTGACCTTGATTCTAGGTCAAGGTCACAGGAGGTCTTTAAAGTTGGATTGTATACATATTTTGAAGTGACGTTGACCCTGAACTAGGGAAGATAACTCTTCCAAACTTCATAACATTGTAGTACACATGTTATACTTTCATACTAGGTCACCCATGTTGTCCGTCCGGGCGTCCGGGCAGGCCGGGCGTCCGGGCGTCCTGTAGTCTGTAAAAACCTTTAACGTTGGATTTTTCTCGAAGACTATTAAGTCTATGAACACCCAATTTGGCATGATGGTGTAGGATGACAAGGCCTCATAAAACATACATAGTGACTTGACCTTGCTTCAAGGTCAAGGTCACAGGAGATCTTTAAAGTTGGATTGTATACATATTTTGAAGTGACCTTGACCCTGAACTATGGAAGATAACTCTTCCAAACTTCATAACATTGTAGTACACATGTTATACTTTCATCATCAGACACATTTGGTCACATATCATCAAGGTCAAGGTCACTTTGACCCTTATGAAATGTGACCAAAATGGGGTAGTGATCCACTAAAAGTGACCATATCTCATGGTAGAAAGTGCCAATAAGCACCATTGTGCTTCCTATGTCTTGAATTAACAACTTTGTGTTGCATGACCTTGGATGACCTTGACCTTGGGTCAAGGTCACATGTATTTTGGTAGTGAAATGTGTAAAGCAGTTCTTAGTGTATGATGTCATGGCTAGGTTTAGTTGTTTGACCTTGACCTTGAATGTCACCTGAAGGTCAAGGTCATGTAAAGGTCAAGGTCATGTAAAGGTCAAGGTCAAGCGTGTGAGTCGTATGGGCTTTGCCCTTCTTGGTTTAACCAAAAGTTTACACCTTCCAACTTATCTACTATGTATACCAGTTCCTGGCAGCCCCCCCCCCCCCCCCCCCCCCCCCCCCCCCAGTGCTCTCCTCTCTTGCATGAGTACATGGTCAGCCCCTCAGCCTCTACTCGCTTGTTCAAACCATGTCTTTTGACAAGAGGATATGGGCAAGTATGCTTTGGGGTTGGACGATGTGCAAGGCGCAGTGCCGTGGTTCTATCCCTGGGACGGGAAGAATCTGGGTTTATTATAATATCTGGGAATGTAAAATTTTCTGTCTGCACAGGCCCATTACACCAACATCAACATCGGCCCCATGTTTGGTGTATATGTTGGCACCATGTTAGTCCAACAACAAGTGCTTGTTATCTGGGCGATTAATGGCAAGCCCAGGGAATGTCCTCTGAGCTGCAAAAACACATCAGGATGGCAACATTTCTGATCTCACCGGTGTCTGCTCTGATAAGTCATAACCATAGCAAATAAACTAGGCTGGAACTGAAGGCACGATGCTCCAAGTGGCTGATAGTATAAGTGGCAGTGAAAATTGAAAACTCACTATTGAATAGAAAATTCTTAATTATTATGATTCTTCTATATGACAGAATTAAAACCAAAAAAACTAAGGCTCTATCATGAACAGTTCTGGAGATAATGAGGTTTCAATTTGATGGCGAACATTGGGGAGGTTGTCCTTGTTCAAAAACTACCATCTTCAGCCTGGAAAAACTTAATGAATAAGATGGGTTATGTAGTCTACATTAATTACGCATATACATCTGATTACATAGATAGATTGCATTTCTGAAACAGCTAGGCTGTCACTCCAAAATCAGCAATACTACAAGTGGTTCAAAATGGGAAGAAAAAAAATCAAAACATGAAAAAATTGAACGAATCGTCTATTTTGACAAGTCGACAGCATAGCAAAATTACTTCTAAGTTTCACATATACATTATCTCAAAATTTTCTAGCTCATCAAAATGCAATATTTAGGAAAATACAGTTTCATAAAATAAAATTTAGGCTAAATATGTCATGACTGACTAGGAAATGACCATCATGTACATATATGGCCATAACTTTTGAACCACTCAATGGATTAACTTTAAAATTTGAACCACATTCAGAAACTACATAAAAACCACGAAGAGATTAATCTTGGTTGAGAGCTTTTAGATATGATTTTTTACTCACATGCGAAGCAAAAGTGAGTCTATGTACTCACCCGTTTCGTCCGTCTGGGCGGCCGGGCGGCCGAGCATCTGTAAAAAAACTTTAACGTTGGATTTTTCTCGGAGACTATTAAGTCTATCAACACCCAATTTAGCATGATGGTGTATGATAACAAGGCGTCAAAAAACATACATAATGACTTGACCTTGCTTCAAGGTCAAGGTCGCAGGGGCCGTAAATGTTGTCTAAAAAACAGCCATTTTTCACATTTTCCCAATTTTCTCTGAAGTTTTTGAGATTGGATACCTGACCTATATACGGTGTATAGGGCAAAGTAATCCCTATCTTTTGATACCAGTTTGATTGACCTTGCATCAAGGTCAAGGTCACAGGAGGTCTTTAAAGTTGGATTGTATACATATTTTGAAGTGACCTTGACCCTGAACTATGGAAGATAACTCTTCCAAACTTCATAACATTGTAGTACACATGTTATACTTTCATTCTAGGTCACCCGTGTCGTCCGTCCGGGCGTCCGGGTGTCCAGGCGTACTGTCGTCCATAAAAAACTTTAACGTTGGATTTTTCTCGAAGACTACCAAGTCTATCAACATCCAATTTGGCATGGTGATGTAGGATGACAAGGCGTACAAAAACATACATAGTGACTCACAGGAGCTCTTTAAAGTTGGATTGTATACATATTTTGAAGTGACCTTGACCCTGAACTATGGAAGATAACTCTTCCAAACTTCATAACATTGTAGTACACATGTTACACTTTCATACTAGGTCACCAGTGTGGTCTGTCCGGGCGTCTGGGCGTCCTGTCGTCCTGTCGTCCGTAAAAAACTTTAACGGATTTTTCTCGGAGACTATTAAGTCTATCAACACCCAATTTGGCATGATAGTGTAGGATGACAATGGGTACAAAAACATACATAGTGACTTGACCTTGCTTCAAGGTCAAGGTCACAGCGGCCGTAAATGTTTAAAAAACAGCAATTTTTCACATTTTCCCAATTTTCTCTGAAGTTTTTTAGATTGGATACCTCACCTATATATGGTATATAGGGCAAAGTAATCCCTATCTTTTGATACCAGTTTGGTTGACAAGGTCAAGGTCACAGGAGCTCTTCAAAGTTGGATTGTATACATATTTTGAAGTGACCTTGACCCTGAACTATGGAAGATAACTGTTTCAAACTTAATAATTATGTGGGTCACATGTTATACTTTCATCATGAGACACATTTGGTCACATATCATCAAGGTCAAGGTCACTTTGACCCTTATGAAATGTGACCAAAATGGGGTAGTGAACCACTAAAAGTGACCATATCTCATGGTAGAAAGTGCCAATAAGCACCATTGTGTTCCTATGTCTTGAATTAACAGCTTTGTGTTGCATGACCTTGGATGACCTTGACCTTGGTCAAGGCCACATGTATTTTGGTAGGAAAAATGTGTAAAGCATATCTTAGTGTTTGATGTCATGGCTAGGTTTAGTTGTTTGGCCTTGACCTTAAAGGTCACTTGAAGGTCAAGGCCATAAAGGTCAAGGTCAAGCATGTGAGTCGTATGGGCTTTGCCCTTCTTGTTGTACAATGTAATGATGTAATATTATGTGCATCTTGCGTTATTTGGCTCACCGGATGGCATTTTCAGTTGTTTCCTTTTCCCCAGGGCCAAGCTGTTAGACCTCAATATGTCACACTGAGCTTCATCTGAAAATAAAGATATTAAAATAAATTTGAAGAAATGTCAATATCTTCCATGCAGCCACTAATATTTTGTCACGGTTGGTGTAGGTGCAACTGGCTCGTGCCACCAACTGGACAGTTAAAAAAGAAAAAAGAAAATGAACAGAAGAAACCAAAACAATTATTACAAATAAAAACTTTTTTAAACCGCACAGCAGGCTTACAGAAATTATAGCTTTTAGTAAATCAATTACTTCTTCTCCAATCAATCCTTAATAGCGAAATAAAAACCGCTGGCGCTGAACCTCCAGGTTTTGGCATTAAAAAAGAAAAGAAGATCAGGTTCGAACCCGCTACCTCTCGAGAAAAGAGGGGGGAAAAAAAAAACACACACACACACACAAACACAAAAAACCAGGTCGAATTCGAACCCACAACCTCTCGAAAAAAGAGAGAGAGAAAAAGTTTCAGCGCAGAATCGAACCTGGTCACGCATGACCAAGAGTCCAAGGCTCTACCAAATGTGCCAGTGGAGAACTAGTATGACCCAGCACAAAATACTTCCAAAAAAGAGAAAGAAAACAAAAAAACAAGATGACTTTCTGTGTTTGCACTTCTTAGAATATTTCGATGCCTTTCGGCAACTTCTTCAGCAAAGAATAAAATAGCGTCAAGATGACGTATAAAAAGAATTGTGTGCTATGATGTAAGACATTCTCATAGTCTTGGATGTCCTGGCTGGCTAATTACCACGATAGTCCACAAAAATCAGCAAATATAAGTCCAAGAATTCTGGAGAAAGAAACAGCTTATCACACACACGTGCATACACACACACACAAATACACACACCCACACCTACACACACACACACACACACGCGCACACACACACACAGTACAAACATCCAGACCATCGGATCACCCCCGAAAGCCGACAAGCGTACCCTCTGAACATCCAAACCGCCAATCACTCAACTACTCTTTGATGTTTAGACCAAGAGGATAAGTGGTACGCAGCACAAAATATTGTACAATCCTGGCGTGATTTGTGTCCGGCAACTGGTTTTTGTCGACAGACCACAAACTGTTTGGTATTTCATACGGATCTAACCCATCAACGTCAATAATCTTCTTGTATTACCGCTTTTTTGCATCTGCTGGTAGACGTTCAACATACGAAGAAGCCATTGTTTTGTGGAAAGTAGGAAAAGATAACTCTGTTTGACTCGATCTCTATTTGGCCATTCTGTCAACTGGTTTTGAGGGGGGGGGGGGGGGGGGGTTCGAGTTTACGACCTAAATAAATCACTTTCTTTTCAACCCTCGATTCTGAAAATTTGATACATTCAATCGAACCTGTGCAAAATATCAAGGAAATCCGTCCAGTAGTTTTTGAGAAATCAGCCGTTAAGTCGGGACAGAGAGACAGACATACAGATAAAATTACGCCATGTTATTGATGACGTCACACATTTTGCATTTCGCCATTCCGTTGATTGACACTTTAGGGAGGCGCTTTCGAGTTTACGACCTTAAAAAACCACTTTCTCTTCAAATCTCAATTCTGAAAATTTGATACATTCAATCGGACCTAACTTCCAGTAAGTGCAAAATGTCAAGGAAATCCGTCCAGTAGTTTTTGAGATATCAGCCGTTAAGTCGGGACAGACACACAGACAGACAGACAGATAAAGTCTGTAGGACCTCCAGTAAACCTGGAGGGATAAAGTCTGTAGGACCTCCAGTAAACCTGGAGGGATAAACCAGTCTTTATATATACAAATTCCCTGCACCAAAAAACCCCGTAAATCTCCTGCGGGCTTACAGAAATTATAGCTTTTAGTACATCAATTACTTCTTCTCCAATCAATCCTTAATAGCGAAATAAACCAGTCTTTGTATACAAATTCCCTGCGCCAAAAAAACCCCCGTAAATCTCCTGCAACAGGGGACGCAGCATCAGAGTGAAAAGCAACATGCAACATGCACGAAAAAACAACAGCCTGGAGATAAATCCAATCACTGACAATTAAAAACAGTGTGCTCTGCTCGGCAAAACATAATGGGATAGACAGATGGAGCTTTACGGCCCACCAAACTCTAATAAAGTTGCATTAAAGATGGTAAAAAGGTACTTAGCAAAACAGTTGACTATGATTTCATGGAACTGATTCATAAAAGGTTTAACTCTAAGAAGCAGTACAGCCCAGCAGCTTTTACAACCTTTAAAAAGTTGGTTGAGCTATCTGGTTTGCCCATAAACCAAAGATCCTTAAAGTTTACACAAGTTGTTAAGGGTTGCACACCAGAGGACTTAGCAAATAGACTGGCTGTATTGACTGGAAGTGTAGAAGCGGGAAACAAATCCAAGCATGTTACTAATGAAATAGTAGATATCCTCACAAAGCTGTTAAACAGTGACGTTATCAGCAAAGAGCATTATAAAACACTTTATGAAAAATACATATAAGCCAATATATACATGGAAGAAAAAGTGGTTTTGAGTAGTGCTGCAGCATCCATAGGTTGAGCCTATGACTTTACATTGACTTGAAGGAAGACCCCTCTAAACAGTATGAAATTGCACTAGAAAAGGCTTTTATCCCAAACACCGGGCATAATGTGAGCCATCATAACAACCAATTTGATTACATAGTCTGTCCTGCTATTTACAATTCCTTTAGAGTACCTTCTGGTAAGTACACCATTTCTGAACTAAACCACACAATAAAGGAAAAAATTAAGAATAATGGAGAAAACCCAGATAATATAGAAATAACCTTAGTTAACCAAAGAGTTAAAGTCGTTGTTCATTGTGGCTATGCAGTGGTGTTTGAACATCATAAAAGTGTGGGAAACTTTCCTGGCTTTAAAATGGAAAGAATCTATGACCATGCTTATGGTAAAAAACTTCTTGACCCATTGGTAAACATTCATTCTTCTAATGGAGGAGTTCTTCACTCATTTGTGCCTTCATTTGACTCATTTGGAAAACTAATAGAAGTAAGCCCCTCATTTGTAAGATATGTACCTCTTCAAACAGACAGAATAAGGTTGTGGATCACTGATGAATCTGAGAAACCGATTATGTTGTGGAATGATGTTTTTTGTGCATTCAAAATCAGAGAAAACCCCTCATTACGTTTATAAAATGTACTAACTACATTGTAAAATGTATTTGTACTTAGTAAAAAGGATGTTTAAAATGATTCTATTTTTAGACAGTTCTGAACAACAATGCCAAAACTTTACCACTTACTTTAGAGAAAACATTGTTCTGGACCCAAGCAAGCAATACAAATTAGCTCTAATCAGCGCTGATCTCTGGTATTCATGGTTCAATGTGACAGAACAAAACAACAAATTTACATATATCGAAAATGGTCAGGTTTTAACAATTACCATACCACCCGGTGCCTACAATATCCCAGACATAGATAAAGAAATACAAAATGGATTGAAGAGGATTAGGGGAAATGAAGGTATTTCAATTGAACCAAATTACAACACGTTATGTGCAAAAGTAACTCTGCAGCCCGGTTTCACTATTGATTTTAGAGGAAGCAACACACTATGTGAAATTTTGGGCTTTGATAATAGAGTGGTCACAGTCTCTGGAGATGGTGACAGACCAGTGAATATTACCACTATTAACAGCTTGTTAATCAGGTGTTCGCTTGTCAGTTCATCCTACATCAATGGGATCTCATCAGACGTGTTATACGTGTTTTCACCAAACCGTTCTCCAGGAACATTGCTTCATATTTCGCCACACCAGGCAATTTATTTGCCTCTTAATCAATCTAATCTCATTTCAGCTGTCACAATAAGAATCACTGATCAATCAGGAAATCTTGTAGACTTTAGAGGCGAAATAGGAACCTTCTTTTTGTCTTTAAAGGAAATGTAAGTTATAATATATACAGATGAGGCGTAATTATTATTTCAAACAAAAAATCGTGGGAGGTCACATTTTTGGAAATATTTTTAATCTAGCAAAAAGGGCATTCTCAACTGGCATAAAAATTCTCAGTGAGAAGCTCCCTTTTGCTAAGCAGCTGGCCTCAACTACAGCTAAAAGCATTGTAGAATCCCAAGCAAGACAACTTGGGGACAAAGCGGTTGCAAGTATTATTAACAGAATTAAAAACGCATCAACCAAAAATGATAAACCTGAAGTAAGTGATTCAGTTCATGAAAATAAAATAGAAGTCCCAAACGAGTATTCAAATGCAAGGGCTGCCATTAGCCAATTAATTTCAGGAGCTGGTTAAAAAAAAATTATAAAGAGACAGACAGATATTAAGGAAGGCAACGCATTGCAGAAGCAGCTGGAGTTGTCTCCCCTTAAACCCTACAGCATGCAAGCATACAGCCTTTTGCCTGGCTGGGAATCTCTCGCTCCGTTTGTTGACAATTTTCACTGGCAAGGCCATAGCTGCTGCAAGCTGCATAGTAAACAGCTGCAAACATTCCGTACCCACGAGGTGCGGCCTGTGGCTGGGAGGGGAGCTGTGGAGGGGAACTGCGACAGGTGCAGTCATAGTCTAGTGATCTCAACCCCTCCACCTTGCGTTTATAATTTCATAGGCAGGCCGGGCCTACACAGCTGTTGCAAGCAGGGGTATTAATTAATTTTGCCGGTTCAGCCTGGCTCCCGAAGCGTGGCACACAGAGAGACAGACGTACAGACACATACATAGAGGTAGAGATACACACACACACACACAGGCAGACAGACAGACAGTCCTCTATTTACTGTGCTGCCTGCCCCTTCATTCTTACTGTGCTTGTAGCTGCCTGCACAGTGACAGCAGCACAGTAGAAGCAGTCAGGCAGGAGTATTGATTTTTGCAGGCTGCTTTAAGGCTGCCTCACGCACTCCCTGGCTCGGTAAAAAAAAAAAATCACCAGTCAACTGATGAATTTCAAAAAGCGAACAGCTCCCTAATTAAAAGTGTTAATTAACGAGGTCGTACCACCAGAATGCTAACTACTAAGGCTGTATTCATTGAATTCTTCACTCAAATCTTCAACTTCCTCGCCCTCTTCTTCTACTTCCGGCATACTCCTGCACACTCTGGCATAGTGGTTCTTGCGTTTGCACCACCGACAAAACGCGCCTTGTGCAGGACAGTGTCTGTCCGCATGCTGTAGGCCACAGTTCCCACAATTCTCTTTGTGACCTCACACAGCTCCTGGAACTCTTTCTCTGCCTCTGCCACGTTGGCCTTTCGGGGTGGTTTGTGCCTGCTGCGAAGCACCTCTTCGGCTGTACTGCCCTCTTGCCTCATCAGCATCACAATCTTCTTCCTTTTGGATTTTCATCTGCTGCTTGATCTGCTCCCTTTGGCAAGCTATTTCTAGCGCTTTGTTCAAAGTTAGATCTGCTGTGAGCTGTAGCTTTTCTTGTAGAGCTCTATCATGCAGCCCGACCACAAGGCGGTCTCTTATCTGATCATCAACATCCTTGTACTCACAGTGTTGGGCCAGATCTTGCAGCGCTCCGTAGAACTCTGCTACAGTCTCACCCTCTTTCTGCTGGCGTTGCTGTAGTTTTGAACGCTGGTAAATCACATTCCTCTTCACCATAAAATACTCTGTAAGCTTTTCCACAAGTGTTTCGAAGTCAGTGTCCTTTTCTTGAACTGCAGCTTCACCCTCCCCGACAGTTTTGAACCCATCACGTAGAGCAACGTGTCACGCTGTACTTCTCCGGACTTCTCTGACAGTTGGGACACGTTTCGAAACAATGAGTCTCCAGAGAGAAACTCCACACTTCATTGATTGGTCGAAATTTCCACCATCTTGAAATTATCGTCTGCTGCAGTTGCGGTTGCGGTTATATGCGTCACTTCGTTTTCAAAGATGATGTTCCGAAAAGCGGACATCAAATTTCCGCCAACTTGATATGGTTGGATATATCAATAACAGGTGAAGCTTTATATTCTAACTCCATCCCACGTTTGACTCTCAACGGGTGGTTCCTACGCCCTAACTCCAGGGCCCGACGCTGATGTTTGACACAAACGTGACAAAAAGTAACGCGTCCGGGTTTAGGTGAAACTCCCCGAAGTGTGTAGGTTTTTCTCTGGAAGCTCATTCGACATCAACTGCTGAAAAAGTGCGCAAATCAGAACTTGAAGAGTGCGATGGACCACGAATTGAATTCGCCCTAGCGACGCACATGTAACCACAACTGCAGCAGACGAAAATTTCAAGATGGCGGAAATTTCGACCAATCAATGAAGTGTGGAGTTTCTCTCTGGAGACTCATGTTTTTGAAACCGTCGAAACTCAAGCAGCCAACTTGGCCACTCTTCGGCCCTGAACGAGAACTTTCCTGGTGGGTCTAGGCGAAACATTGTGCTGGGTTCACTCTGACACCATGTATGACTGTGGTGGATGAATGGATACGAGCAGACTATCCAAAACAAATTCAGTGATGAGCGTCGTCAACTGTTTTTATCCAGCCACGTCATGAAAACTCAAGGGACGTAACTCTCAGAACATGGTCAACGGACAATGGACATAATCAAGTGATTATGTCCCTTGCATTGTAATTGACAGTAAGTACGTTACACTCGTCACACATGCAAAAATGTGAAGGAAGAACCTTACCTCTTTGAAAATTTTTGCCGGCACTATTGGAAATACATAGATGACAGTAAAAGCAAGTTTTCTCAAGGTTTCTGTTTTTTCACATTTTCTTGTAAACTACTTTTGTAAACTTGAAATTATGCAGAAAATATTTGGAGCATTGTACAGATCTGTAATTTCAGGGTGTTCGTTATGCATGTAGCAACATTTTGTCACATGGGTTTGTGATGTCAGCCCTTAGGTCAGCAGCTACACATTAAATAAGTTCTAAAAATGGAGATTCTTTCGAGTAAATAACCTAAGTAAATATCCTTTCCAAAAGTATTAGGAATTTTCCCAAAAGGATGTGACAAAATTTTAGATATTGAAATGACAAATCTAAGGAAACCAAAATTTTAATTTTGCTCTGTATAGGTTTTTGAGCTGTACATCTTTTTAAAGATAGAAAATTATGTGTTATTTGAATAGATTACCTACTTTTTCCCATTGAGCAAAAGTGGTTTTCACTTATTGTCATGTATATCTTTGAATTGCTATGAATGAAAGTTTGAAAACTCATTGCAGTAAAAAATTATCTTTTACCCATGTCTCCTCTTAAGCCAATACTTATCTCTGCATAGTACAGAGAGAGAGAGAGAAAGAGAGAGAGAGAGAGAGAGAGAGAGAGAGAGAGAGAGAGAGAGAGAGAGAGACAGAGAGAGAGAGAGAGACAGAGAGAGAGAGAGAGAGAGAGACCTACTCAGAGAGAGAGGCAGACAGACAAACAGACAGACAGACAGACAGACAGAAAGACAGGCAGGCAGGCAGGCGGGCAGGAAGGCAGGCAGGAAGGCAGGCAGGCAGACAGACAGAGACAGAGAGAGAGAGACAGACAGAGAGGTACAGACAGACAGAGAGAGAGAGAGAGAGAGAGAGAGGGGGGGGGGGGGAAGAGAGAAGAGAGAGAGAGACAGACAGACAGACAGACAGACAGACAGACAGACAGACAGACAGACAGACACACACACAGACAGACAGACAGTAAGACTAGACAGACAGACAGACAGACAGACAGACAGACAGACAGACAGACAGACAGACAGACAGACAGACAGACAGACAGACAGACAGACAGACAGACAGACAGACGGAGACAGAGAGACAGAGTCACCAAAAAACTCCAGAACATGTGCACATTTTAATGATTCACTTTCTTTGGTTGGTGGCGCGGCAGTCTTTGGATGCCATGGTTGACTCAACTGGGCAAGTGCACGTGTGTAACCGCAATTGATGTGGCTATCTGACTGGCTCGCGTGAGATTTGCATGACAGTCAAAAGTATCAAATATGTATTTATTCCAATGCATGCAAAGATTCCAGTGTATGTTACTGATTGTCTGCCAACGTTAATTTTAATTCTGATGTCAATAGAGCGCACAAGCATGTTATTCTGGTCGCTATAGTAATCAAGGCGACCTTGACATCCAATGGGATTCCTAGCTGCTTTCAACAAGCTGAATTGAATGGGTACCCCACAATGATTAGCTGGCAGAAGTTTTGCATGACCTTTACGGCATTAGTTTTCTATCCATCGCATTTAGCATAAATTCCTCTTTCCAATGTCTGCAAGGATGCTGGTGTATTACATTCCCGATTGTCTGCATACGTGACTTATGATTTACAGTATACACTGCTCGCTACAGTAAACAAATGCGACTTCTATTTCATATTGATCGACAGTTACACATTTGAGGTTTAGAAAACAAGACCACTAACTTTCCCTTTCTGGTCTGAGTTATTTTTGGAATCATCATTGTCATGGCTTGGCTTCGCGAATGAAGATTGTAGTAGGGGGACAGGGTTTGTGACGGCTGCAGGCTTGTTGGTATATACAGGACTTGCACACCCACCCACAGTGGCTGCATCTGAGGGGCTGGTCTGTTGCGGCTGGCGCTGATGCCTCACGGTTCTTTCTCTTCAACCTTTGGTACTCGAGGTTGGCCCTTCGGTTGTGTTCAAAGGATGAGGTAACCGCATGGATGGTGTGTTTCCAGGCCTCTTTTTCAGCAGCAAACAATGACCAATCACAATGGTTGATGTGGCAGGCGCTGAGGGACCTCTTGAGGCAGTCTTTGAATCTTTTCTTTGGAGCCCCCACTCCTTGGTAGCCAGAGGACAGTTCACTTGGGGAGACACTGGTCCTCCATTCTGGATACCTGCCCTGCACAGTGCAGTTGTGCTATCAGCAGCATGGCCTCAATGCTGCCAATCTCGGCCCGATCAAGAATTGTGTTCTTGGTGACAAAGTGGCTCCAGTGGATGGCAAGGATGGAATAGTAACAACAGAATAGCAATAGAAATTTCCCTTGCTCGGTGAAAGCCCCCACCCTTACACCACATTTGTAAATGGCACCTAGCCAGTGCCCTCTGCAAGCGTCAGCACTTCCCGGTAGTGCTCTCTTTCCTTCTTCCGTGCCCTCATACTCACGCCCCATGATTATAAAATTAGCTGAAAAGAAAGTTGAAACAAGAATCTTCATTTTGCAGTAAGATTTTCTAACAAATGTGACACATTTGTAAATGGCACCTAGCCAGTGACCTCTGCAAGCGTCAGCACTTCCCGGTAGTGCTCTTTCCTTCTTCCGTGCCCTCATGATTATAAAATAAGCAGAAAAGAAAGATGAAACAAGAATCCTTATTTTTCTAACAAATGTGGCACTTGCACACCACAGCAATCACATAGGCCCTACACACTCCCAAAGCGTTTCCCGCATACTCACATAGGCTGCCGCTACCTACAGTAGGCTATATCAGTCAAAAACAAACTTTCAGGAAATGGGTAGTTGTTCATTGGGGTGGGGGGGTGGGTGTTGCTAGTAGGGAGTAGTACCGTTTTAAAGTATATATGTTACAGTCAAATCGGGAAATCAGGCATTCTCCAAGAATGCCTGAAAGTTTAGGCATTCACGGTAAATCCCTGGTTTGATCAGGCAATATCGGTAATGACTGAAAATTTTCAGGCATTATCAGGAAATGACTAAAAACTACTTGTACAAATTTCCCGTTTTGCCTGACTGTTAGGCAAAACAGGTTTTTCTGACCTTGTCTGTTTTTACATAGTCTGCATTGCATGAATGTTTAGCGAGTTTCTCTTCCATGTGTGACCTGAGACCTTGTCTGTTTTTACATAGCCTGCCTTGCATGAATTTATAGTGAGTTTTTTTCCCCGGAGTTCAGAGTGATTAGAGTTTGTTTTTACACAGCCGGCCTTAATTTATTGTGAGTTTCTCTTATGTGAGTCTCTCTCATTGTCTCTTTAACCTTTTCCCCCTTTTTGCTGAGTTTGGAGTGATTGGAGTTCACTTTCAGTATAATGCTAGTTCCATTGTGACGTTGCTCTCAATGTTGAGGGTAGTAATGGAGGAAACAGAATCGGTGGAAGTCCGATTTAATCGGTTACTCTTTCAAAAGTACGCCAAATATGAAAAACACTTGATGCCAAAGTCAAAATATTTTCAAATACTTGAAGAGATGATGGAAAACGGAAAACTCCACGTCAGTACAAGCTGTTTTCGAAGTAAGTAGACTCCTCTCTATCCCTCTCGTTCCTCCCTCTCTCTCAAATCTGTCGTTCTGTCTGTCTCTCTCTCTCTCTCTGTCTCTCTCTCTCTCTCTCTCTCTCTCTCAGGTATGAAATCCTTTGATGTGGGCACATGGACAAGCTGATAAAGAAACGAAAGTCACCTGCTGAAACCCCGATCTACTATGTGACAATTGAAGACACATTCGACGTGATCAGAACAGCTCATCTTGCCACAGGGCACGGTGGAAGGGACAGAGTTCTAAAGGAACTTGAACAGAAATTTGCATAATGTTTTTAATTGAATGCCTTCAAATTAAGAGAGAGAGAGAGAGAGAGAGAGAGAGAGAGAGAGAGAGAGAGAGAGAGAGAGAGAGAGAGAGAGAACAATAGAGACGTGAAACCAATTACGACCCCAGCCATTCAAAGTTTTACAGTAGGCTTATGTGCTGAAATGCTTTGACTCTCACCAGAAACACAGATTGTGAGCGGTAGGCATTCTCCGATAATGCCCGACAGCCTATTTCAGTCAATCACCGATAATGCCTGAAAATTTTCAGTCATTACCGGAATTGCCTGATCAAACCAGGTATTTACCGTGAATGCCTAAACTTTCAGGCATTCTCAGAGAATGCCTGATTTCCCGATTTGACTGTAACATATATATCTCTCTCTGTGTGTGCAAGCGTTTGTGAGTTTGCGCATTTATGTGTATATGATACAGCAATAGAATAGAACCAACAAGGTAAATTTCATTTTATTTTCCTTACCAAGAACGTCAAGTAGATTGCAAATCTTCAAATTAAGAACTCATTGAAGCCAACATCTCTGCAAAGAACATAGACATAAAGAAGCGTCACTCCTGTATCTTGTATAGTAAAAAAGCAGGACGAGATTTTGCTTACGTCACCGATAATTTTTACGTCACGAGTAATTTTTGCTTACTTCCCTTGTTTTGGGTTGGATGTAATTATAGTAGCATGAGTAGATGGCATAATCGCTCCAAGCATTGATTTCGCCTGCCATCCAACCAAAAACAAGGGACGCAACTCTAAATTTCGTCCTGCGTAAAATCGCGGAGTGACGCTTCTTTATGTCTATGTTCTTTGATCTCTGGGCTGATGCACCACACGTGGAAATAGGGAACCAAGATTAGAAGGCCGGGCGAATTTGGAACATAGTCACCAACCCAAAACCAATATGTCATTCCTTAAGGTTATTAAATTCTCTTTCATCTGAGCCAAAGATTATGGTTGTCAAAACAGAGCTTCTTGGTATAATTTCATATAATGTCGGACACTTTTGTGATTTTTTCCGTTTTTAGGGGTTTATACTTTGGAGATATGGACAGATTTTGGTATCATTTGATTTATTACTTAATTTCACATACATTGATACTAAATATAGCACTGTGCAATGTCTGTACCAAATTTGCCAGGAGAGTAAATAGAGTCACATAAAACTAACCCTTTGCCGCCTTGGTTGGAAAAGCGGGATTTTCACAAACGCTCCGCTTTACTGTATTGATCACTACATTTTGAGTGGTGTTTTAAAAATACTGATGCATTAATGATCAACCTACATTCAATTGAAAGAAGAAAGAAAGTGTTTTATTTCTGTGTAAGTTACACATATGTAGTACTTGTGCAAGCCAAACACAGCCCCTGTGAAAATCTTCAATTTTAGCTGTTTTGCACGTTTGATCACACTTTTGTGGGGCACTGCCAATACCTACTTATACCATGATTTTGCAAGTCAGCATTTTCTTTAGAATCCCATGAACAAGTACAGATTGAAATTACATCTGATTCTGTTATGTCTGCGGAGCCAAACACCATGGCAATTCTGTGTTCAACAGACCTTGCACATAGGCAAGATCTTTGCAGCAATTGCATGCTTCAGATTCCTCACAGCAAATATGGGACTGCGTCCCAGTAACACTCTTCTGCAGTCATAGAGAAAAAAGGCACAGTCCACAGTCACTCTATGGGTCTCGGGTCTCCTTCACAGCCATGACAAGCCTGCAGTCTATCACAGATTCCTCCTCACAGTCAGAGGACTGCCTGCGCACACATTGCAGTCAGTCTTGGGCAGTGCCATGTCATGACCCACTGTGGCTGCAGCAAGAGAAGTCAATGCTTGTTCCCAGCACCCTGGAGATCTCCCTCTGCAGCAGGTCATGCAGACACGTGTTGTCATGCTTGTAGATCCACCGCCCCTCCACAAAGTCGTATCTCTTGGGACCACTGAAAGCATATTGACAACACTGCATATGAACATGCCAAACTGGGTGTCATTACTGGCACAGTTCAACAACTGTAGAGAGAAGTGGACACTGGTCCGAGTTGTGTGTTTTTCGGGGGGTGCCCCTGTGTAAGTACGGATTCAGAGTCTTGCATGCATTTCACACTAGGCCAAAATAAAAGGTAATAATATTTTATTTGTGGTTACAGTAACAAGACATCCCAAAATTTAAACAGGGTTGTAGGTCGGCCTGAACTTTTTTTTCTTTCAATTTTTGTTTCAGAAGAGGCCAGATTGAACATGAATAAAGTTTATATTTCTTTGAAACCTCTTTTTTATATGTAAATAGTGGATTCCCCCAGTACTTGTAGGGCAGGAAAGATGGGACAGCATGCATTTTGTTGTTTATCGTCTTTTTAATGATTGAAAGAAAAGTTTAGGGTCAGCAGGAAAAAATAGGGATGTTGGGTTATCGTATCCACAACTACTTTTTTGAGGGGACTTTAGATTAGCTTCAGATTGGGACACAACCAAAAATATGAAATATTCTACTGGTCCAATGTGTAGTTTAAGCTGTTGTCTAACAAATTTATTGCGCAAATTGTATCAGACAAGAATACATATCTTCCAAATTGGAGAGAACCTGCAATAAAACTGCTTTTTTATTTTTGCATTTTATTATGAAAAGATGGTATCTCTGAACATATGTTGCTGACCGCCGTGAGGCATGCTGCACTCAACTCACACCCAACAGTTCCAGGCAAGGGAGGTCACTCTACCTGGTTGGAGAGGACAGCCAGATCTGTTTGTTGGGAGTCTGCTTGTTGACGACGTAGATGCCACCATCACCACCCAGCTTCACCGTCAGAACTCCTGACTGAAATGCATCCATGCAGCACATCACAAACTACACTCATATGCAGCACACATGTAAAATTAATGTTCACCTCTGCAATTTTCCAATAATCTTCACACTTTTGTATATCCTGATTGGAATCCAAGACTCCCAGCAGAAAACTGTATGCTTTAAAACATTTACAAGAGGACTACACAATCATGACATCAATTTCAGCTGTTAATTTAGTATTACATTGCATTTCCACAAGTATTACTCAAACAATGAAGAATGAGCATGTGCTATGACATTTATGTCAAGATTAGACAGTGGCTGTCAGTATGCTAAACTTCCTATCTGCCACTTAGGCACACATTACACAGCATAGTGATGTGTGAATGTACAGAGTACCTACATGAGTTGCTTTCCCATGCACTTGGGAACGACTGAAATTACTTCTACAGAGTTGCAGTTGATATTGAAATAACACTGCCACTAATACACTAACTTACGTAACTTTCTCTCTCTCTCTCTCTCTCTCTCTCTCTCTCTCTCTCTCTCTCTCTCTCTCTCTCTCCCTCCCTCCCTCCCTCCCTCCCTCCCTCCCTCCCTCCCTCCCTCCCTCCCTACCCCTCCCTCCCTCCCTCCCTCTCCTCCTCTCTCTCTCTCGTCTCTCTCTCTCTCTCTCTCTCTCTCTCTCTCTCTCTCTCTCTCTCTCTCTCTCTCTCTCTCTCTCTGCAACATGCCCCTGCACCAGTAAGATGTGTTTGCTTCAGTTCCCACCAGCTTATTGTCCAAATGAACAACAGTAAACACAATGCCAGTGCTGGAATACCAGCTACCTTTCAGAGCTAATGACATCCCCGCTGGTGATAGAGGAACCTAAGTTGAGGAAAGCAGATAGTACACCTGAAGATGTCGTGGTGGCATTGAGGTTCAAGCAGCATGACTAAGTCATTGCTCACCAATGACAGATGTAGCTTTTGGAAAAAGAAAACACCTGCATGGAGATGACAGGACAAACATAAAGAAGAACAAAGACAGAGGGGTGAGCAGAGATACATTTTTTTAAGCAATTTCACTCCAAACTGATGTGGAGAAAACCAAGTGTTTCTGTCCATGGTGATGCACTAAATTCTTGCCCCAATGCACCAGCTGAATGCATTACCATGTCACCTTTGACCTCTGACCCATCAAACTGCACTGATGATCCACAGAAAACAGCAGCCTCGGTCTCAATCTAGGATCCATCTTGTTTTGTGGTCTGTTGTCAGTGTGGCTCGAGTGGAAGAGCGTGACAAGGGGAAAACTGATAGAACGTTGAACAGTCAACAGTACTTCGGAGATGGCGGTTGAGGAACTCTTTATTCGTACGCATGCGCAAACCAGCTCATGGTCAAGGGAGCGAACTTTACTAAATGGCTTCGTAACAATGCAGTAGCGGTTACTTCCCTTATGCATGATAATACAACATCTCCCCTTTTTAGGGAAAAGACACAACAATTAACTCTTTCAACTTTAACTGTCAATTAACTCAATATTCCAGCAGCGCGTCTTATGAGTTTCAAGTTTCAGCACAAAGTATCTGTTTTCACTTCAAACGGATTAACACACAGTATCTGTTTGCTCTTCAGTTCAAACGGATCGACTTCAAATAAGTAAACTCTAACTTTTAGCTTTTGACTTCCTGCAAAGCGTCTCTGATAATTCTAACTTAGAATCTAACTATGAACTACTATAATTTGAACAACCGAACTCGGAAGTTCATAACTTCAACCAACACAAGGTATACTGCAAAGCGTCACTTAGACAATCAACTTCACGCAACAGCTTCCTGTGTTGCATCGCTTAGAATCAAATTCGGTATTCACCAAGTGATGCTTGGTAACTATTATTTATGAATGTTACTTCACTGGTACCGGGCTGGTTTGTGAATCTGTCTACCGGACTTGGTGATGTATGGCGGCGTTGATGGCGTCTGTTGCAGCGGTTGCACCGGCTGTGGTTGTGGTTGCCCCGGCTGCGACGTTTGACTGCTTGTAGGTTGGACGGACATCGTCGGGTCGTCTTCGTTGATCTGCGGCGACATCTTCGGGTTGTCTACGGATCTTGGAGCACACTTTTCAAGGACTTCGCCTGGCTTCTTCCAGCCTTTCTCTCCCTCCTCCTTCATGAGGACGAGGTCACCGGGTTGAAGCTCTGGCAAGCTCCATGCTCTTTTGTCAAAGTACTGCTTTTGTGACTGCTTTGACTTCGCATCACGCTGGCGTACTGTGTCATGTTCCACTATACATGGAAAAAGGGACTGGGGAAGGACGGGTAGGGTTGTGCGTAGCCTCCTTCCAAACGCTAGCTCTGCCGGGCTTACTCCAAGGGTTGGGAGTGGAGTAGCTCGGTAAGTCAGCAATGCAAGGAGATAGTCTTTCTGTTTCAGGATCTCCTTTGCTGTCTTCACGGCGCGTTCCGCCTCACCGTTGGACTGTGGATAGTGAGGAGAACTGGTGACATGGCAAAAGTTCCATTCTTTAGCGAATTTCTTGAACTCGGCTGAAGAAAACTGTGTTCCATTGTCGGAAACTACTGTCTCTGCAATCCCATGCTGTGAGAAGATAATCTTCATCTTGTTGATGACTGCTGTGGAGGTCACCTTGCTGAGCTGAGCTATGTCAATGTAGCGACTGTAGTAGTCAACTGAGACGAGGTAGTTCTGTCCCCTGATCTCGCAAATGTCAACAGCGATCCTCTGAAAGGGTCGTTCTGGCATCGTTGACGGAAGCAATGGCTCACTCGCTTGCGATGGTTTCTTCTCTAGACAGTGTTTGCACCCTGCAACTCTGTTTTTGATGTCATGACTTATGTGTGGCCACCACACTGATGTTTTTGCTCTTTCACGGCACTTGGTGATATCCATGTGACCATCATGGATTCTCTCTAAGACTTCTGCTCGCATGGAAACTGGTACGACGATTCGATCGCCATAGATCAACAGTCCTTCATGAGTACTGAGGTCTCCCCGAACGGCAAAGAGGTCTTTGGCTGCCATTTTGACATCTTCTTTGTAGACTGGCCATCCCTTGGTGGTGTAGTCTAGCGCTGTTTTGAGGTTGACGCCCTTCTGGGTCTCCTCACGTATCTGGTTCAGCTTGGCATCTGAAACTGGCCAAGCGCTTGTGACTTCGTACACGTAGGCTTCTACGTCTTCTTGCAGTGCTGTTTCTTCTTTCTCTGGCTTCAAAGGACTTCTCGACAAGGTGTCTGCTATCGTCATGTCTTTCCCTTGAATGTACACTGCTTTTGGCTTGAACCTCATCAGCCTCATCAGCATCCTTTGGCATCTCAGTGGTGTTTTTGACAAGTCTTTGGTGTTGATGAGCGGAATGAGCGGTTTGTGGTCAGTTTGAAGCGTAAAGCTGTCTAGTCCTACCAAGTATCTCTCGAACCTTTCACAAGCTCAAACTGAAGCAAGGATTTCCTTTTTGATCTGTGCCCAGTTTGTCTCTGTTTTGGTCAGTGTTCTGGAGCAGAATGCGAATGGACGCAATCCATCTTTATGTTCCTGGAGAAGAACTCCTCCCAGACCATAGCTCGACGCGTCAGCTGAAACTGTCGTCGGCTTCTTTGGGTCGAAGTACGCTAAGGTAGGCGCAGTGGTAAGCATCTCCTTCACTTTCAAAAAGGCTTCTGACTGCTCAGGACCCCATGTCCATGCTGCGTCTTTGGTCAACAGTGCGTTCAACGGTTTCAGAACAGTGGACAGGTGTGGTAGGTACCTGCCAAGATAGTTGACCATGCCCAAGTATCTTCTGAGCTCGGCGTTGTCTTCTGGCTCTGCCAGACTCTTGATCGCTTCGATCTTGGACGGATCTGGACGAACGCCCTGATCGTTGATGACGTGACCAACAAAGGTGATCTCCCTCTTCTTGTACTTACACTTGTTCTTGTTCAGGCGAAGGCCTACTTCATCAAGCCTCTGGTGGACTTTTGCAAGCAGCGCGTCATGCTCCACCATCGTTTTGGTATGGCAAACGATGTCGTCGAAGTAGCAGATGACTCCGTCTATGCCCTGAAGTGACTCTGTCATGACCCGTTGAAACACTTCTGGTGCAGAAGAAATACCAAAAGGGAGTCTTTTCATGAAAAATCTGCCGTAGGGTGTAAGAAAGCAAGTGAGTTTGGCTGTGCTTTCATGAAGCGGAAGCTGCCAGAATCCTGACTGAGCGTCAAGCTTGGAGAACACACTGGAACCTCGAAGCTTGTGGATGATATCGTCTATTGAAGGAATGACGAATCGCTCTCTCTGGACTGATTGGTTCAATTTCTTCAGATCCACGCAGATCCAGACGCCACTATTAGGCTTCTGTACTGGAACCATGGGTGTCACCCACTCAGTCGGTTCTGTGATTTCTTCTATTATTCCATCTTCTTTCATCCTCTCCAACTCTTTCTTCACCTTTTCTTGCAGTGGAATTGGCACTCTTCTTGGTGTGGATATGCTGTACGGTTGTGTACCTTCCTTGAGCTTGATCTTCACAGGCTCACACTTCATGGCTGCGAAAATGACTGAGTTCACTCTCCGTACAAGATTCATCTCTGTAGCTGTACTGCGGCTCAGAAGACTGTCAGAGTCATTATCAATGACGAACACTGTAGCTTCAATCTTCTTGAAGTTCTTCTCAAACTTGGTAGTGAAGTGACCTAGTGTTTTCACTTTGCCCCCTGGACTCATCAGGTTGACACAATTCATTGGAAGCAGCTTTGGCTGTCCTAGCTTTGCCCATGTAGATCTGCTAATCAGGTTGACGTCGGCCCCGGTATCAATCTTCCAGTTGATAGAGGTTTCTTCCAACTTCAAATTCACCCTCCATGGTGGTTCATTGGACTCGACTCTTCCTATGAAGTATTCTTTCTCAGGCTCTGGCTCTCTCTCAGGCTCTTTTTCTGGCTCTGTTTCAAGCTCTCTTTCTGGCTCTGGCTCTGAAGTAACTTCATCTGTTTTCTTTGTCTTGGACTTAGACTTGCACATTTTTGCAAAATGTGACAATTTTCCACATTTGTGACATTTCTTCTGGTATGCTGGACACTTCCTCTTCTCATGGATAGTTCCGCATTTCTTGCACGCAAATTTCTCTGAATTATGTGCGTGTGCATTCTGATGTGAGGATCCCTTCCCTCCTTGGTTCCACCCGGGTCGGAAGCGGACTCCATCAACTGATGTTGCACCTCTCTGTTCCTCAAGTTCAGCCATCACTTGTTCATGTATTCTCGACTTCATGATTGCTTTCTCCAAAGTCAGCTCGCTCTCTAGCTGCAGCTTTCCAGAAAGATCTTTGTCTCTCAGCCCCAGGACTAGTCTATCTCTTATAGTGTCCTTCTTCTCTGTGAAAGCAGCATGTTCTGCTAGTTCATACAAAGCATTGACGTATTGTTCAATTGATTCACCTTCTTTCTGGTTCCTGCTGTGAAATGTTGCTCTGATGTGAATCACGTTCCTCTTTGGTATGAAATGTTCATCAAATTTCTTCTTCATTTTGTCGTAGTCATTTTGATCATCATCAGACAACTCAAACTGTGCGAAAATCTTATCAGCATCCAGACCCATAGAGTACAGCAAACTACTAACTTGAATCTCGCCACTCTCTTTACTCAGCTTTGATGCAAGCCTGAAACAATCAAATCTCGCCAACCAAGCTGGCCATGCAAAAGGCTCATGAAATGCAAATGGCTGCGGCGGTTTGAACATTGTGACGCACTGAAATTTTTCCATCAAGTTACTTAGCTTTAAAATGTTCGTTCAGCTGAATCCTGGTTCCCCTTTTTGTTCAAAGGATCTCTGTCACCATGTTATGTGGTCTGTTGTCAGTGTGGCTCGAGTGGAAGAGCGTGACAAGGGGAAAACTGATAAAACGTTGAACAGTCAACAGTACTTCGGAGATGGCGGTTGAGGAACTCTTTATTCGTACGCATGCGCAAACCAGCTCATGGTCAAGGGAGCGAACTGTACTAAATGGCTTCGTAACAATGCAGTAGCGGTTACTTCCCTTATGCATGATAATACGACACACCTGCCTTAGACTTGCTATTTCCCCAAGACTCTCATGGTGCCATGAGTCCATCTCCTCGAAGAGAAGCAACTCTAGAGGATCTCCAAGAGATGTGAACGAGATTACTATGAATATGTCTTGTAACCTGAGAGAGCAAATGTGCACAGTGAGGAGTGGAATAGCCCAGGCCCAGGCTTGTGCATCCAGAAGCATTTCTGAGCACACTTTACCCCTTCCTTCAACTTCTGCAAAGGCCTACCTGATCTTCAGACATCCTACTAGAGGACCTTCCAGGCATCACCAATGAAAGCCTCTGACAACTTCTGACCTGCAGTTTGTCCATGATCAATTGTTTCCAATGTATCAAGAATATCAATATAAACAACTCAGAAAGAAGTAGGACACTGCCAACATGACAGCAACCTTCATGGACTGCACAAAGAACTGAAACTTGTGCACTGACCAAGAAAACTCACTTATGCATGATGTGTATGCTGAAATAGGTTGCCAGTTTTTATTAATTTTCTTGTAAATTAAGGTGTTTTGTCCCCGTTCCTTTTGATGCAACAGACTGGTGGCCTATATATAAACCCACTGAGTGCTGCATAAAATGCTCTGTGTGACTGAAGACTGCTGCATACAATTTAAAGAAAAAACAGACACTGATATCTGATTTTTACCTCTGCCAAGGAGGTTATGATTTTTCCTTGGTTAGTACAGTAGCTCATTATTCGGCAATATAACTCAAAGAGTTCAAAACAGATTCTGATGAAATTTGATGCACAGTCGGGGTTTTACTCATTGAACAATCGCTTCAATTTTGGAGGTTATCTGTTATCTTGTTTTGCAATTACAACCATGAACAGAATTTTATATGTGTGTCACGAAGTTGATGACGTCAAACTGTTGATGACATCTAACTATTGATGACACGGCATAAGCGTTTTGCACTCAGAGACTGCTAGCAGGTGCTAAAATGAACTAAACTTCATGGCATCAGGCATGGCAAGCAGAATTATACAGACCATGGAAGATAAATTGTGGCTTCCTTGGTGGAGCTTTGTGCTCACAGAGTGCCCTCTAGTTATGTCTATTTTTCCTGAAAAGCGAGATCAAGACTAAGCTGAATGGTACTCCTGAGATACAGAGTTCAAAATGCTAGCAAGTTAACAAAGCAGGATCATAACCCACTGCACTCCACTGACTGAGTCAGGATCATGGCACTTTATGCCCAACAGGTTAAAGTTGTTCGGTTGTTACTTTTTTTTCTGCCTCTCTCCAACACATAGATGCAATGGCAAAACACTCGCAAAACAGTCTATCTGTAAAGCCTTGCAACTAACAACAGATTTATCTCATTCATATCATTGCCATTCCAAGGTGTTCCATGACAAGGCAGATGCAGAGAGATTAAACTTGTCATAGAGCCAAAAGAAGAAGGATATGTATTAAGAATTGCCAACACTGAAACAAAGACCAACCTCCAGTCATCTCCAAAAGACAACCATGTTCAAAAGGGATACTCACAGAGTAAGAGACATCATAGTCGCTGTGGCAGGGGATGAGGTCAGGAAGCTCATCAAAATGGTCGGATAGTGACTCCAGTGTCTCTTCTGCGATCTGCTCATACTCAAGATTACTCAGGCTGCTGCAAAAGGAACACTTTTTCCATGTTGGACTTGAATCTGGAGGGACTCCATTGCAAGCTGCCATTACATTCTTATCATCAGCCAAAGTATTTTTCCTTGGAAAGTTTCTATGAATTCATGACTGTTGCAATGCCCAAGAATGATTTTTCTTATTTCATTTGGTTACAATCTTAACTGTCAGTTGCTTACATGACTATCTGCTAGAATGTTGTCACGCACACAGACACAGATAACCACACACTCACACATGCACACTAGTATACTCTCACTAGCTCACTTATTCAGTCACTTAGACTGTCTCCCATCTTCAGTAAGCTTTCTTTCCAGCATTTCAACCCAGCAGGCAAGGGGAGAAGCAAGATCATGAGGGAAGAGCTACTGCCAGGTGAGTGGGTGGACACAGGGGAGAAGGTCAGGAGGTCAGGGCTGTGTGCCAACAACACCCCCCAGACAAGCCAAGGGAGACAACTACTCACTGTACCTGCAGTGTCTGATGACAATGGTATGTCCTGGCACAGGGGAGGGAACTCTGTTTTTCAAGGAAGGGGTGTTCCATCTTGCAGGAGTAAAGCACATCGCTGTTCCATGTCTAAGAGCTACACACAACACCTGAAAGAACAAATAAAATCTTACACTGATGACTCTAGATCATCTCTGGAACTGTAATGCACACATATGTAAATATATAAAATGGAAGCAGGGACCACTTGGAACACATGAAGTTTAGTTTTGATGCACTGTTTCATGTTTCACACCAAGTTTTCAGTGCAAATCTGCTACAGGTCTGAAAACCAAAGGAATTACATTCTGATCCACTGGGCATCACAGCAACCTTCTGCCACAGCACTCTCCAACGCCTGCAAGAGTTACAGTGTCATTGGAAATGGGGAAATTGCACAAAATTCTAAGCATAAAGATATGCAGAAAGCAATCACAATTAAGCTACACTTAATAAACTGGTGTAGTTACTAAAGGACAAGATTCTAACTGAAAAACCATGGCACAATATTGAAACAAGACATATGCAGACATCTCAAATTCTGCACATACAATCATACATGCACTCAGATCAAATGTATACAGTCACATATATAAATCAACAACACAGTTGCTGATTTTGATCCCGTGAGAAACCAAAATCTTCCACTGTGAATTGAAGGTTTTGCATGTGTTAGGATTTATCAACCACAACTAGATCTACAAACCATGCCGTTTCTGAATAAGATGCTGTACCATATATATATATATATATATATATATATATATATATATATATATATATATATATATATATATATATATATATAATATATATATATATATATATTATTTTCAAGTCGTACTAACATCACCGCATTAAAAAGTACATCTGGTTTCCAGAGACTTGTTCATGCATACAAATGGCATTCTCGTGTTACGTAAGAAACGAAAATACTTGTTTCGCTTTCATTTTCAAATCAGCAGCCAGGCAGTGCCCAACTCTGAAAAAATAACCATTACGATAAATCTAGCACCATGAAGAGTGAAAGTGAATTTCAATCAGAAGCCTATTAAGTTACTCGAGACTCGACTTAACTTTCAACTTTGATTTATTGTGCATCGCTCATCACTCAGTCGGTGTAGTATCAGAACACTGGTCAGAACTCCACGACCACGGCCACGGAGTTCATGTTCTACGTTGCGACCTTTACAAGCTCAAAATGAAAAGTCTTGACGGAAAACAAAATCACACGTACTGTTCGTGACATAACCAGCATCCGGTACTGATCATGAGCATGTCGGATGATAGGGTGAGCGAGCAATCGAGGAACAGCGAGGACGTTCATCTCACTTTTTTCCCAGGCAGCAGCAGCGGAAGTCGAGCGAGCAATATGGAATGTGCTTCTATTCACGAAGATCACTTGCAGGGGAGACAACAACGCGTGTTTTGGCCCTCGCGCACGTGTAGGCCTACGTTCTGTTGGTTTGTTCGTTTCATTTCGAGACAACAAATACGCAATCACCCCTCCTCCGAGAATTACCACAACTAACAAGACAAACTGAAAAAGTCCGTCCATCAAAGAATCGCCCTCGGCGGAAGCGGCGCTAACCACTCCCTCTTGATGCAAATTGCGAATAAGAGAAGGTCTGTGTTAGTTCATAGGTCTAAAACGTCTAAACTGTTCTAGTGATTTTCATGCCTAATGGCCTAATATAGCCTGCAAAAGCTGATAAGCTGTAAAACACCATCAATATCTCTCTCTCTCTCTCTCTCTCTCTCTCTCTCTCTCTCTCTCTCTCTCTCTCTCTCTTTTTCTCTCTCTCTTTCTCTTTCCCTGAGTTGGCCGGAGACGCGTTGTCGTCACTTCCGGAGTTATTTGTAGAACCCACGTGCTTTCAGCCATGTTGGTAGGAGGCGAGCGCTGTCTGCTTCGCACACGAGGCAACCAAAGTCTCTTGCCACGTTGGTTGCTTGCCATGTGGCAGGCAATGCTGGAGACTGAGCTCGCACACGCTTCCACTGTGACCTTTCACCTCTCGCCACGTTGTATTTATGGAAGCGTATTAATTCCCGCGCTTGCACTCAAGACGCTCTGCATCTCTCCCCCGAAGGCTTGCCCTAGCATGACTGAAACTTAGAGTGACGATGGCGACAGTACTTCGTCATCTAATGATGATGTTGCTTATAATTGCCGAGCAAAGTAAAAAGAGAAAAAGATCGTGTTGGTCTCGTGAATGGTTGACAAAACGACCAAGGCATGGTGCCTACTCGTGTCTGCTACAAGAGCTCCTCATCGAGGATCTCAAGGCAACAAGAACTTTCCTTCGAATGAGCTATGAACATTTTCAGGAATTGTTTGCAGCTGGTTGGGCCTCAACTAATTAATCAATTTAATCTGAACAGTATTTTCATAACACAGATGCAATTTAACTGTATCGTATTCGTGGTATCAAACAAAACTAGCTTTGTACACAATGTGACACTTCGGCGTGTAGATGCGTCGACCTCAATTTCCATTTTTAAAATGTAGGAGCTTTCACGATCTATTGATGCATTCAACATACAGCTTTGATAAATTAATGCTGTTCATGACTTACATTTTCTTTGGATGGGTTTCTAGCATCCCCAAATACAGCGTTTTCTGTGCGAACCGTAGATATGTCCGCCCTTTAATTGTGCAATAGTCGCGAGAACGAGGCTCTAAAGTCACCCGGTGATTGGTGGATTCACAGAGAGTGGCACGCCACTGCCCCCAAAACTAGAACAGGTTTAAACACGAGCAACTCAGTTGCTGGTGGCGTGGAAAGTTGCTTGGAATGCCAGTTACTTTCAACCAACATCGCACACGAAGCAATGTATGGCGAGCAATCGAGTTGCCCGAGTGGAGTTGCCTTAAAAAGCTGTGCTATGGGAGACGTGCAACCATGCCTGCTTCTTGCTGCGTGAAAAATTGTTTTAACAACCAACAAAAAGAAAAATTAAGAGGAGTCAAACGCTCCTACTACTTTATACCATCAGAGAAAACCAATCAAGGTCCGTGTCATGTGGTAGCGACAAGTGTGTTTCTACCTAAGGGAATGGGTGGGAGATAAAATTAGATCCATTGCTGTAGGACCTTTTGGAGGGGTCTAGAAGGGGGTCGGGGTACCCTCTGGGAGGGCATTGATTTAAATGATCGAGCTCGGAAAGCTCGAGATTCTCCCATAGTCCTTTGCGTAGTGGCGTGACGCGTGTTTTCGCGCCTAGAGCTAGCGTCTGAATCCGCATTCATCGCCGTTCATTGCGACGGAACGGACGTGCAGGGAGACACTCTGATGGTGCGCGAGGGTAACCCGGGGGGTCCGCCATCTGGAGGGTTTGGACTGTGAAGTCAAAGCCTGCCCAGTTCATGTGTTGAGCTGCGGGTGGTAGGCGTTTCACGGAGAAGTGTCACGGCCTGAGACTTTGAGGTAAGAGCGAGTGCGTGAGCGAGCGAATTGGAATGGACGCGTGAGAGGCGAGTGAGCGCGGCGTCCATTGTAGCTTACCTGGGGTTAAATTCTTGTTTGCTTAGAGAAATGTTGGTTAATTTCGTCTATCTGAGAATTCAAGTAAGTGAGTTAAGCTCTGAGCGTCTGGGCAATTAAATCAAAGATTATAGGTTACACAAAGATAGCTCATGCCGAGCTTTTGCTCTTTGAAGTTACATGACGCTCAAAATGCATCGCCCCAAGCGGCTAGCACCAAAGGGTTAGCTTCTGCGCATGTGCGTGATATTGTAGTCCGTTTCAACATTGCACATTTAAAATGGTGGACATAGTCTCGCTTTGCATAGAAAAAGCTGAATTTGGGGACACTAGAAACCCCATCCAAAGAAAATGTAAACCATGAACAGCATTAATTTATCAAAGCTGTATGTTGAATGCATCAAAAGGTATTGAAAGCTCCTACGTTTTAACAATCGAAATGCAGGTCACTTGCAGAACCACGTGTGCACGGGTCCACGCGATCACAACATTTGGTGACCCTGTTCTTGCTGTGTTAAAAATTATTATTCTTCAAATTGTCAAATAGTGACGTCACTCGTTCTTCAACCTTGGTAGTTGACGTTATCGGAAATTTTAGAATTAGGTCCATGCACGTCTGTGCTAGGCCAAAATTCTAGTGACAATTTACTTGAACGAAATTCTTTCTCTTTACTTCTGAAAAGTTAGTGTGAATGTGTTTTGTGGTTCTGTGTTCACTAGGAGCCGTCTCCAGTTATACGGCTATACCTCCTGTAAAGTTCTGAGTTGCTAAGGGACTAGCTTTAATCTTCTTCCATCAGGAGATAACTTTGCTGTGTTTAGGGTCTATTCTTTGGAAAAATCTTTGCCCTTGTTTAAATAGGTTAGCATAGGTTTCAGCCCCAGCTTAAAAATAGTTACCCGTTCTATCCTAAAAAGGTGTTATAGGAAAAAGTAACCTTACATTACCCACCTTGCTTTGTCTCTTGGAAACCTGAAGTACGAAAGCTACGAAAGCTCTGGGCGTTTCTTTCTGTTGTTGCTACAGTTAAGCCATGAACAGCATTAATTTATCAAGGCTGTATGTTGAATGCATCAGTAGGTCGGGAAAGCTTCAACTTTTTACAAATCGAATGCAGGTCAACGCAGATCTACGTACGCGGCAAAGAATCTGCACCACCGCTTCGTAAGTTCGTTGCGTGCATGTTTGCACAGAAAACGCTGTATTTCGGGATACTAGAAACCCCATCCAAAGAAAATGTAAGCCATGAACAGCATTAATTTTTCAAAGCTGTACGTTGAATGCATCAGTAGGTCGGGAAAGCTCCTATATTTTAAAATCCGACAGGCAGGTCTCATGCATAGACTACAAGTAGCATGTCCAATTGGCCGTCCAACAGCGGGGACAAATTGAAAAAACGATGGGTTCATCCCTATCGAAGCCTCGTACAAAAAAGAACATCGTCATTTTGACTTAAAAACCACATCTACTTCATGAGAAATGGACAATCTATGCTTTTTGTTTTTGTTGATCTTGTGTAGGGGATTAAATTTGTGATTTAATGCGAATTTTTCAGCGTGTTGCGTCGCGCGCAGAATGGCACCATTTTCGCGCCTACTTTTGAAAACAGTGGTCAACGTCAAATCGCATTTCCTGCTCAGTTACTTTACAAACAACGCTGAAAGTTGCAGGATCGGCAGAGGAATGAATGCTCATTTCAACAGTGGGAAGAACATGTGTTTCCATCCTACTCATTGAAAGATATCAAGGTAAGAAAACAGCAGTTCAACTTGTTTTTATGATGTAAACTCGAAACCACCTCCCTAAATAGTCAATTGATGGAATGGCGAAATTGCAAAATGTGTGACGTCATCAATAACGTGACGTGATTTTATTTGCATGTCTGCCTCTCTGTCCCAACTTAACGGCTGATTTCTCAAAAACTACTGGACGGATTTCCTTGACATTTTGCACACTTACTGAAAGTTAGGTCCGATTGAATGTATAAAATTTTCTGAATCGAGGTTTGAAAAGAAATTGATTTATGTAGGTCGAAAACTTGACACCCCCCCCCCCCCCCCCCCCCCGAGAATTCAATTGACGGAATAGCCAGATCGTGTCAAACAGAGTTATCTTTTCCTTCTTTCACAAAACAATGAGTAGAGTAGATTTTCTTCGGCCTTCTTAGGCGTCCAGGGCCTGTTGCCGATTCTGATGGTTCTCTGGCTGTACGTATTTGCATCGCTCTTACGGATACTGGTCTTCTGACCAGGGTTAGTCTTTTTCACTTGTGAAAAAAAGAGCTTATTCGAGAAGATTATTGACGTTGATGGGTTAGATCCGTATGAAACACCAAACAGTTTGTGGTCTGTCGACAAAAACCAGTTGCCGGACATAAACCACGCCAGGATTGTACAATATTTTGTGCTGGGCAAAAGTGCGAGAATTTTGCAGCCTTCAAAAGCTTGGGAGCTTACAGGACTTTCGTCTGTGGTTAATAATAATAATAATAATAATACAGACTATTTGTACGCACATACCTTCCCTAATAGGCAAGCTCATGGCGTTTACAATGAAAAAGTCCACACTCATACAAAGCATTCCAACACTCGCACGTACACTGTACAGTTGAAATAAAGAAAAATTAAATACAATACAATTAATTAAATAGCAAGCAATAAACAAAACACGAAACATAAAAGAGGCGCCTTGTGAAGCACTTCACTGCTCGTCAGGAAAGACTGACCTGAACAGGTGCGAGAAGTGCGAAGCTACAAACCAGATGGTTGTCAGAACACAGTAGTTTCAGCAAAGGTAAATGGTCTGAAATAAACTTATTTTGTTTACTCCCAGGGTAAAATCTCATCTCACACCTTCACTTGTAAGTTGTCGCTACGATATAAATGCTTAAAAAGATTCAGGCACACCAGATCTCCAATGACAGAATTGGTAGAGTGTTGGTCTGGTCATGCGTGGCCAGGTTCGATACTGCGCTGAAACTTTTTTCTCTCTTTTTTTTTCAAGAGGTTGTGGGTTCGAACCCGACCTGGTTTTTTGTGTTTGTGTGTGTGTGTGTGTGTGTGTGTGTGTGTGTGTGTGTGTGTGTGGTGTTTCCCCCCTCTTTTCTCGAGAGGTTGCGGG
>JAWQFJ010000601.1:0-47500 GCA_034096865.1 Theodoxus fluviatilis
AGCACGGAATGAGCAGTTGATTTTTTGTGAAAGAGAGCTTAGAAGAGCGAATGTAGCAGAGAGAGAGAGAGGAGATGAGGACATGGATCATTGACATCTTTTAGAAGTCTTAATCACACAACAACGTATTCACATTTTAACCCAATGTGGATTTAACTGACCTGCTTAATTAATTTTGGTCAGGTTCCCCTTGGAGTCGGTAAAGTTTATTCTCACCTAGGCATGCACAAAATTCTGAAAGTTTTATGTTATCTAACAACAATTAAACAACATTCAAAGGAACATTTTTTGACATTTAGAAAAATCACTAGATCAGCATCAGAAGCATGAAAATAATTGTGAATATCTTTTTTTATCTGGCAGAAAAACCAGAAGACCTTAGTGTTTGATAATGAAATTGTACTGTTACTGCTGTGTCTATGAGGTCATAATGCATAATATGTGACCCTCCATCACTAAATGAGTCGGTTGTTCAAACCGCCCACAAAGGAGGTTGGGGTTGTAGTGGTTGACTTCAACTTCAAGATTTTGGTTTATTTGGCTTCTCTAGTCCCTTCTTCATTGTATGAGTAAGTTTTGTTTTTGAAATCAACGTGTAAAAGTATGTTTCATGATGTTTTTTGGATGTGGTGGTAAATCATTTACAAGAAAACATCTGCGAACCGATCATCGACATCAGGCATTTTCTCAAAGTTTCATAGCTGCCACTGCAACAGATCGACGCAGGAATACCCTAGGCTGCCAACCAAAGCCAAATTTGATTCGCTGGTGGTCGCTTCATCTCTGTGGCAAATGTAATGAGTCTAGAATAAGGGTTGCTATGGAAAAAAGGGGAATAATGTCTGTAAACTTGAAACACATTAGGGTGTCTATCATCAAAGTCATGTGAAATCATATAGGGTAGTGATATTTTCATGATTCTTGCACCATTGAAAAGCTTGTTGTGTGCTTTTTTTGTAACATACAGATCTCAAAGTGTTCAAAATGCAACGAGTGACTCATTTTGTGATGGAGGGTCACATATTATGTAACCACTGGTGTTTACTAGTAGCTGTGAACTAATGTGTAATAAAGTGTCAAAAACAAGGGACTGCCACAGCACTAAAGTAAAAGTCTAAAACACTGTGAGGTTTTGATGGTCGCATATAATACAAAGCAAATACAAAACATTGGAAGGTAAAACAGCGCAAATTTTCGGCTAAAAAGCCTTCATCAGGCGCACAAATAAAACTTACTGGAGGGCAGACAAAAGTGGATCCACACTGTATAATCTCCCTCCCTCCCTCCCTCCCTCCCTCCCTCCCTCCCTCCCTCCCTCCCTCCCTCCCTCCCTCCCTCCCTCCCTCCCTCCCTCCCTCCCTCCCTCCCTCCCTCTCCCTCCCTCCCTCCCTCTCCCTCCCTCCCTCCCTCCCTCTCCCTCCCTCCCTCCCTCCCTCCCTCTCTCTCCCTCTCTCTCTCCCTCTCCCTCCCTCCCCCTCCCTCCCCCTCCCTCCCCCTCCCTCCCTCTTCCTCCCTCCCTCTCCCTCCCTCCCTCTCCCTCCATCTCCCTCCCTCCCTCTCCCTCCCTCTCCCTCCCTCTCCCTCCCTCTCCCTCCCTCTCCCTCCCTCTCCCTCCCTCCTCCCTCCCTCCCTCCCTCCCTCCCTCTCCCTCCCTCCCTCCCTCCCTCCTTCTCCCTTCCTCTCTCCCTCACTCACTTCCTCCCTTCACTCACTCACTCACTCACTCACTCACTCACTCACTCACTCACTCACTCACTCACTCACTCACTCACTCACTCACTCACCATGAATTGATTGTAACCTGTGTTATTGTGTGCATGTTGTATGGGATAGAGGGTGGGTAGGGGTGGGGGCTGCCGCTCTGGGGGCTGCCTCCAGAGTCAGTCCTCTGCACCTGAGCTCCAATGGTTTGCCTCCATGTTTCTTTTGGCCACCCACTCTTTCTCTTCCTCCGAAGTGTCCATCATAGGTGTATTCTGGGAAGTGAGCTGGATGGCATGTGGCAGACATGTCCTAGTTGATGCCAGTGCCATACCTGCATTATCTTCACCATGGTTGTTTCCTCCAACATGGCATGAATACTTGTGATGTCATGCACAATAAAAATACTTGTGATGTCATGCACAATAAAAATACTTGTGATGTCATGCACAATAAAAATACTTGTGATGTCATGCACAATAAAAATACTTGTGATGTCATGCACAATAAAAAAGTGTGGTCTGATACTACTGTGCATGCTCTTTTTTTTTAAACATGTCAATGTCATCCATGTTTGTATGCTGTTGTAGATCAAGGGACAGAATGACCTTCTGCGGAAATGTGAAGTTTTCTCGGAGCAGGGAGCCAAGATGTACATATTCTGGATGGGTTTCTTCAACCCAGTGGTCTCCCTTTGTCACCCAGACACCATCAAGCCCCTTCTCAAATCATCAGAGCAGAGCAAACCCATGGAATTGGCTGGTTACCAGTTCCTGGTTGAATGGTTGGGTGAGTGAAATATGACTGGTAATCAAATACTTGCTTGCTTTTAAGTAGTGGGTTTTCATCCATGAATTTGCACTCAAATTGCATAATTTGTACTCAATTTGCATAAGTTTACCCCCTGGTTATCAGGCTACTCTCCTTATAAATCCAATACCATTTTAACTCTCTGGGGAGCATACATTAAGCTTTCAATGAATGCACCAAAGTTGATTTTTACCATTTTCCAGCTCAGCCCTCACAGGTATCCAGTTTTTCTCCTTGGTGGGAAGAAGCAATGTGAGTAAAGAAGCTTGACTGCATGAACCCATGCAATGTCATTGTACTGATCCATTAACCATAAGTTTTGGTAGCACACAAGAAGGGAGCCCATGGTAGTGCAACATTGAGACAGCTGGAGCTGTTCTGGAGAACTTTTGCTTTGTAATTAGTGAAAGGTGCTGTTCTTTGTTGCATATATGACCAGCTGAAGAATGCTGTAGGACATATTTGCAGGAGGTGGACTGCTGCTTAGCAATGGGAAGAAATGGGAACTGCACCGTCGACTGCTTACTCCAGCCTTCCACTTTGATATCCTCAAGCAGTACCTCAAAAAGTTCAACCGTGTTGCAGACACTCTCACAGTGAGTCAGTGTATCCCACAGCATATATGAATTTCATTCATTTGTAAGAAGGCAAGTGCCACATGGTTGTGATGGTACTGATATAGTCATTTTCTGTAGTCTTCTCAAGAAGTTGTCGATTCTAAATACATTGCAAGCTCATTTAACATTAAGGTTAATTTTTTTCCTAAAACAGCACCACAACCCTGCTGGAGATGGACAGGGGAAAAAAAAATCATAACCTCAAATTAGGACCAAACTTTCAGTCTTGTAGGTAACATTCATGTGCTCTCAAGTTGGCTCAACAATAATGTTGATACTATTTCAGTGGTCAGGTGACAGCGATGTTTTCAAGACAGAGTAACAATGAAGTACATGAGACTGATATGATGAGATCATTTTTGACTGATCATGGAGATATTTTTTTTCAGTCCAAGTTTGCTGCTTTAGTGGAGAATGGGGAGTCCGTTGATGTTTGCAACCACATAACCCTGGCTACCCTGGATGGACTGTTGCAGTGTGCCCTCTCCTATGATGACAATGTGCAGACCCAGGGGTTAGTACAGTCAGTTGCCCTTTAACTCTTAAGTCCTTGCAGCGCCTTTCTTCGCCCTTGATGGTGTTTCTGTTCTGCCCTTCTCCACCCATCATAGACTACTTTTCATAGCTTCTTTGCAAGACAGGCAATTAAACTGTCCATTTTCCTTACAGGGACTTAAGATTGAACCTATGAAAAGTAGCCCACGATGGGCGGAAAAGGGCGGAACAGGATAAGGGTGGAGAGTGGTGCTACAGGTACTTAAAATGCTGTATTGCTGTTATTCCTCCTCTGCCCCCTTCTCTTGATGTTCCTGCGCCTTCACCTGCCTGTCTCTCTGGTCCTGTTCCTCTTGTCCTACTCTTATTCCTTGTTTCTGTCTTCCACAACCACCTCTTCCTGCACTTGCCTGTATTCCTCCATGTTTTGCTTCTGTTGCTCCTCCTCCACCCCCTGCTTCTTCAACTCCATCTGCTGCTGCTTCTCTGTTTTCTCCACTTTCTATTTATTTTCATCCTTTTCTTCTTCTTCCCTCTTCTTCCATTCTTCTCTTACTCCTCCCTCTCTTCTTTCTTCCTCCTTACTCCTCTCCTTCCTTCCTCCTATTATTCCTCCTCCCCCCCCCCCCCCCCCCCCCCACCCACCCCCACTTTTTCCTTCTCTTCCTCATCTGTATCCTCTTCCCCTTTCTGCCAACCTTCCTTTTTACTCTTCCTTCCTGTATCTTTCTCCTTTCTCCTCTTCCATCCTCCCATCTCTTCTGTCTTCCACTTTATTCACTCCCTCTTCCTCCTGCTCTTTTTCCTCTTCCTCCTCTCCCATCCACTCCTGCTCTTTTCACTTCTCCCAGTCACTTATATATATATATTTTCTTCTTCATTATCATCCTTTTTTCTCTTTGTTGTTTCTTTGTTTCTGCTTTGTCACCTGACTCTTCTAATATCCTTCTCTTCATCTTCTGCCTTCTTCAGCTCATTATTCCCATGCATTATGACTTTTTAGATATTCCCTCTGAGTAAGGACAGAAAATTGTCATCTTTTTGTCAATTTCACATTTTGTAAGAATATGTTTGTGCATTTTCAGGGTCACACACCCCTATGCCAATGCTGTCATGGCTCTGTATAGAGCCGTTATTTCCCGAGCTATGTGAGTATGCATCTGTCAGTTCTTCGACATGGTGTAAGAACTCTCTTTGTGATGTGGTGGGGTATAGGCAGTGCTAGCCGTTCAGTCTCTTGCTCACGTGTAGTGAGAATCAAACTGCTTCTCCTCTCGGTTGTACAGTCATCGATTGCATGATTTCATTAGTAGATTCCTTTCTTGCAGTATCTGTAGTATGCATTTGTGCACTGTGAATTTCTTACTTTTGTATCATTGTATTAAGTTGGAGTTCTTTGTAAAGGAATTTACGTCAAAGAGTAGAGATGCGTTCCGCCTATCTCCATCTCAACATGTGAGAAATCTTTAATTTCCCAACAACTGTCTGGGAAGAAATCCCAAGAGAAGACATAAGGGTTAAAGGTCATACCTGCAGCTGACTGGAGCTAAGTTGATAGAAGGAGAGTCAGTGCCTAGGACACAGGGGAGACATAGGGCAAGCCACGTCAGACCAGGGGGAGTTCAAGGTTCTCCCGTTTCTTAAAATAGCTAATTCAGATCATCTGGAGCTCTGGCTGGCACCTGTTTGTGTCCGGGTGTGGAAGTTACAGGAAACCCTGATTGACCTGAGGTTCTGGGACTGTCTGAGCCATTGAGAATGGAGGGGTGGAGCCAGAGGAAATAAGAGAGGGAGAGAAGTTGGGGAGAGGAAGGGGCCGGAAGGTGGACAGGGAAGTGATTGGACATAGTTTGTGTCATGTGCCCTTGTACACTGCCATGTAAGGAAGGCAAATAAAGGAGTTTGAATGGTCACCGGCCCGACTTGTCCTCTCCACATCCCATCCACGCTATAACATCTGCCATGCTTGACAGCCACGCACCAACCACAGTAATTTCTCACTCTTGTAGTTGTGTTCCTAGGAGGAAGTATCAAGTTAACATGTTGTGCCCCATACCACCTTTCTGAGCCCCTTGTGGTCATACCCGTGTACTGTCATGTGCACAGCTGCTTGCTCTCTCGTTCCTCTGCTCTGACTCAGTGTTCTACATATTTAAATTTTCAGTTAATTTTATTTGGGAAATGTACAAATGTACATATCATAATATTCATCATAATAAAAATCATGATCAAAATCATCATCATACTATTATTATCATAAATTCATTCTTAAAATCTAACAAAAGAACATCCAATTAAAGTCATAATTACATTGGGGCCATTTCCTCCAAGTTGGAAATGAAAGGGAAGGAGATGTACATATTTAAAGGTGTTGGGCAGTGAGGATAAAATGTTAGAAATGCTGGGTGAGATGGGGTGAATTGGGAATTCAGAGTCGAATTGTGTCAACTTGCATTTCCAATACAATGTACAGTATATCAATTCATAATATTAAGTTGATACATTTTTGTCTTAAGATTATTATGGGTCTGACTGATTTTTGTGATATGTTTTACTCTTTTAATGACCTGGATTATGTATCTAATTAAATCTTGCATGGTTCATGCTTCTAGATTTAGCAGACAAGTATAAGACTTTAAGGGAGAGAGGGAGGGAGCGAGAAAGCAAGGGAGGGAGCGAGCAAGCAAGGGAGGGAGCGAGGGAGGGGGGCCTGATGTTCCCTACTTGTCTGGGAAATTGGGAACAGTAAGTTTGAACAGGAAAAGTAGAAAGTAGCACAGGTCCTCCCTGGGCAGGAAGAGACAGTTTAGGAGAGACAACTAGTGTGGTGTATGGTGTCACAGGTTAAAGCTGTTGAAACAATGAACAATATGACATTGAATAGGTGTGAGAGAAAAGTCTGGCCAATTAGTCACACACATACTTAAGTTCAAGGCTGGCTTTTCACAATGTTGTAATAAACATGGCCAGGGAAAAAAATGTGCCTGCTTAATACCTTTTTTTTCAGCTTCTGTCATAAGAGCTTGCAGTCTTTAAATGCTCATCAAAATCATTTTGATTTGATGCAAAAGTCTGAAGTTTTGATAAATATATGTCATCTAAATCACTTAATGTTGATAATGTAATTTTTGGTTTATGTCATTTGTCAGGTACCTTCCTCACTACATTGACTTGATTTACTTCAACTCCACTGAAGGAAGGAAGTTCATGAAAAATTGCAAGTTTGTCCGAGACTTTGCCGCGGATGTCATAGCAAAGAGGAGGAAAATGCTGGTATGGACAACTTTCTATGTCTTATTGCTGGATTTGCACAGAACTGGTTATTAAGTCTGCTTTAAAGTAAGAAGTAGAGCTGAGGAGTGGGGACTGAAAGGATACAAATTAAATCTACATACACACGCACACACATACGCACTCATACACACACACACATACTCACACACGAACATATCCCCTGGTTTTGCTGTTACTGGTGCTGATGTTGGATGAGTGTTACATGACATTGTCAACTTTTTATAAAATAACAAATCCAGTACCACTTAAAACTACATCAATTAAAAACAAAAAGTAGTGTCCTCTTGCTCTGAGGAACTTTTACAGTTATTTTCATATCATTTGACGTTTGTAGGAATGATGAACATGTTTGAAAAGACCAAATACCCTCTATTGCACACCTCTTCATTTGACAGTCTGAATCTCAAGAAAAGTAATGAAAATGTAACCAGTTTTTTGCATAACCATGTGCTTTTCCCTTTCCCCCTTGGGTTTTCTTTAGAATATACGCATCTGTGCTGAAACATGTAATGACAATAAAAGTGCTGTAGTAACACTCAAATGAAGTAAAGGAGAATGTGCACACTTATAGTTTAAGGGTCCAATAAATGGTCAATGCTTCCTTGCTAATGCCAAGGCACAATCAACACATACATCAGGGACATAATTTTGCAGATTTGAGCACTGAACAATCACATGAAAACTATGGCAGGATGAATAAATGTTGTACATATGTGATAAAACAAATTCAGTTTGTTTGTTGGTAATGGTGCATTGGCCACATATAGGGCTAATACCACCATGCCAATGCCCTATGTTCCAACCTAATGCCAATGTCAGCTCAATGCTTGGTTGCTTATCTGGGTTGTGGCTTCAGTTCTAGAACAAAAAGAACCATGGTCATGTCTGTGAGTATATCTGCAGGAGGCAGACCCTGAAATCCTGCAGCAGCGTCGCCTGGACTTTCTGGACATCCTGCTGGCTGCCAGGGACTCTGACGGCCGGGGACTCAAAGACAAAGACATTATTGATGAAATCAACACCTTCACCTTTGCAGGTAAGGAAGATGTCACCTCATCCAACTGCCACTAGAGTGATTACCAGTCAAAGCATTTCTAGGAAAACTTCTGGAAACACTGACTGTGTGCTCTGTGACCGAGTGGTTAGGGAGCTTGACCTGAAGTCACATGAGGCTGTTGGATGCGGGGTTTGGAGGCTGCGTGGGTCCTCAGGTAGCATCCTCCGGCAAGGTGTTCAAAGTGCTCCCATTGCCTCTCCCCACCCAGGAGTAAAACTGCTTAAGGTACCCTGTGGGCAGAGATTGCACACTGCAATGCCATTCACCCTTGCTTGTGGCACGAGCCAGCATAGGATTGGAGTACTCCCCAGGGAGTGGAGATGGTGCTGAAACCTGACTGTGTGTGTCTTATCTGTCTGTTGCTGTGTTTGTCCATTAGGTACAAGTGAAAGATTGATCAAGTGGCCCAGTGATCAGGGGGAAAGTGTACAGCCGCTTGAGGCCCAGACATGGGTGATAAAGTTGCTATGAACACTTCACCTTTCTTCTTTTTCAACACAAATGCTGGCATCTTTTTTTTCTGTCCTTCATTTTATACAATAGGCTTCAGAGGAAGGAATTTTTATTTGCTAACGTGTGGGAATTGAGATATTTCAAATTTTACTTTTGCACTCTTATTTTGTACTTGTCAAATTTATTGGGATCTATGGCCCAATGATTATTATATCAATCCCTATTTCAGGCCATGACACCACTGAGGCAGCCATTAACTGGACACTGTATTGCCTGGCCAAATACCAGGACCTGCAGGAGAAAGTTTATCAGGAGGTGGAGACTCTACTTTTTGCCAATGGAGATGATGTTCAGTGGTACGTAACTTTTTCACCCGTATCATCCTGAAAGAAAAATGCACCACATCATTTGCTGTTCAAGATGTGGTTGAATGTACAGACATGCTTGCACTGCTGTCTGTTTGCTCTGTTGTGCAGGGATGACCTTTCAAAGCTGCAGTACATGCCACTGTTCATCAAGGAGGTGATGCGCTTCTACCCAACTGTCCCTATGGTAGCTCGGGGTCTGGAAAACGATCTTCAAGTGGGAGGCGTCACTCTGTGCAAAGGCATGGAGATCCACATCAACTTCCTGCACCTCCACAAACACAAGGACCTTTGGGAGGATCCACAGGTAATGAGACATCAGCAGAACCATACTTGGTTATAGAAGGCGAAATGTGTCACTATTTTCACTACAATCAAGTTTAAAGAACTTCTCTGAGAAGTTGTAGAGCTTAGTGGACAATAGGATAAAAATGTGGAATTACATGTAATTTTAGGGCCATTGTGAAGCTGAATTTGAATGTGGTGAGTAACCAAGTAATTTTTTTATGTGACGTTAATTTTTCAAAGACAGTCATATCATCTCTTGTTAGTGCTTTTTTTTGGGTGTGCAATCTGTGTAAGAATTTTGAAGACTAAATGTTTTTGGAAAGTTGTTCCTCATAAAATCAACAAACATAAGGTGAGGCTGAGCTGACAAGTTCATTTTAGTGCACAATTCCAGACATGCACTCTTTCGCCTTCTGCAGGTAAACTCGGCAGCATTCTTCCACTGTAAAACCCAGTTTGTGGAGACTATCTCTATTGCTGCAAGCAAATTCCCAGCTCAAGTATTTATTTTGTAAAAGTAATGAAGGGGAGCTGAGATTTTGGTCTTCCATCAACAGGAGTTTCGACCAGAAAGGTTTGCCAAGGAGAACTTTGCTGGTATGGATCCATACACCTACATCCCCTTTGTGGCTGGGCCAAGGTAAAAGAACGCCGCTGAGTGCACGAGGCCCTTGCTCAATGGCTGGTGCAACATCTTAGACAATGTTAGAGTTACTGGAACCCCAGTTCATTGCTTTGCAGGCCATTCTACTCCTCTTGGATTCACTGTGGTATACATGAAAGCTGGGATGAGCAACAGTAAAATCGTAATGGGGGAATACACCACTTCAAGCTTTTCAATGCACCTGTATCGTCTTAGTCTGTGATGAAATGAAATGTACAATTCTTTCCCATCGAAAAGGAGAGAGATGTAGATACAAGTTTTAGGCAAGAGTGGCACTTTTGACTCTCTTGAAACCATCAGTATTTTACACTTTGTCTTCTTATGCTGTGAGATAGAGTATGATTTGGGTGAAAATGGTTCATCCAATAATGTGTTGAATATAGGGTTGCATATTAGTCATCGTCAACTCTACTATGGCTCGTTGTTCTGATGAAGGATTTGTTGAGATGATTTCTTTTCCATTTCAGAAACTGCATTGGACAGAATTTTGCTTTGCTGGAAATCAAGGTGTTGGTGGCTAAAATTCTCCACAAGTGAGCAAAGGATTTTTTTGTTTGTTTTTATTTGTTTGTTTGTTTGTTTGTTTGTTTGTTTGTTTGTTTGTTTGATTGTTTGTTTGTTTCTAGAGATTTCTTAGAATCACTGGTACCATGTGCAAATGTAAACTATCACAGACAGAGGGTTGCTTGAAAAAAAATGATAAAAATTTTTTTACATCAATATTTTGTTGACATGTAGACAAGTTTGCCCCTCATTTTAGATGTATGGGATAGTTATTTCATGTATATACTTGAAGAAGAAGATGGAAAAAATGGACTGACTGGAATGTAATGATTATTTTGTTGCTATGACCCTAGAGGCTGCTAAAATGAAACGGTAACTTTGACCACCATAGATTTTCTTGATGAATATGGACCAAGAACAATATGACAGCTTTCAACTTTCCTGGAACCAAGGTGTAAAGAATGGACTGTACAAGATTAAATGGGCAGTAGTCACTTGTTGTAGAATGTCAGCCTTGTGATATTCGGTAAGAGTGAAGTTTGACGGGTTTGAAGTCACGAGCGAAGTCGGAGAGTCCTTTGTCAGCAAGTCCCAGTTTATTGTTGCCTCGTTCTGGATACAATGCAGGAGGGGTTGATTCCCTTGAGTCATCTGCTTGATGTGCTAGGATGGACAGTCACATATGATATTCCTACAACTCCCCTTTTTTGAGTGGAATGAAGTATTTAATAATTTGGTTTAATTACTGAATGAATTTACTCATGATCAAGTTATGAGAACATGGGATTATGTCAATTAGAGTTCTTTAGCACAGTTCTTGGCAATTTAATCATAAATGAGCTGATGAAATGGAATTAAGGATTAGGGGAAGTCATGTTCAGATATTATGCTTTATACGAGGAATCACTGGCATGCGTGGATGGAAATCTACACTGATGTGCTTACATCTCAAGTCTCTCAGCTTTCTTTACGAGTCTGCCTGATCTGGTGTGCAGCTGGTCAGGGTTGTCTGGGTTCCTCGCTGGTGTGGGACAGGTTGTAGGTGCTTGACTGGTTGCTGCTGGGGCTTGTTCCAGAGCTGGCTGGTGGCGGATGGAGGGACCTGTAGTGTCAGGTGTCCTGGTAGGGATGGTGACTAGATGGGATCTGTTCCTTTGGATGGTACCCTGTTCAGTCCTGACAACGAATGATCATGGGTTGTGGTGTTTTGCCACGACTTTTCCCAGTTTGTTCATGTCTTTGATGTTGACACTATCCCCTATACTGAGAGGTAGTGCTTCTCTGGCTGCATGACGTTTGTTGAAGTTTCTGCGTTGGTTTTCCTTGATGGTAGCTTCTCTCTCTCGGAGCATGGTATGGTCTGAAATTTTGGGCAGTGTTATGGTCGGTGACCATTTAGGATAGGTAGTTGAAGGGATTCATCAGACGGTTCAGGTAATCAGTATTTATTCTCGATTCCGTTATGACGAGTGCCGGGACGTCACTTTCCCAATGGAGTTGCTTCCCTTGATACACAACGTGATCGGGAGATCAAAACATTACATCCCTCTTCTTATGGAAAGAAATAATTATGAGGATCAAATTAAGAGGGAAGAAACTTCAATGTACAGGGATAAAATTATGGGACACATTAAGCATTAATTTAAAATCCTGTTTGTCTTCCATGGTTGTATCACTGGTGTAACGTGTGCTGGCTGTTTGCTCATATGTATGTTGATTACAAGTCCACGTCCTGAAATAGCCTATCCGGTTAATGTGTTGTGTCCNNNAAGGTACTCACTCGTTCTTCGTTACGTGAATGCCTGAGACCAGACCCAGTGCGTAGGCTTCAAATCGCTGGTGCCATTTTGTCCAATTCTCAGGATTTCGGTCAAACTCTTTGGGCGTTTGCAGGCTTCTAGAGCAAGGAACGGCAGCTTCCCCTGGCTGATTTTCACTTGCCTGTTGTGCCATGACGTTTTGTGGTTCGAGTAGACCTCTGCCACCATGTGATATTCGGTAAGAGTGAAGTTTGAAGGGTTTGAAGTCACGAGCGAAGTCGGAGAGTCCTTTGTCAGCGAGTCCCAGTTTATTGTTGCCTCATTCTGGATACAATGCAGGAGGGGTTGATTCCCTTGAGTTGTCTGCTTGATGTGCTAGGATGGACAGTCACATATGATATTCCTACAAGCCTTTCAGCCTTGGCCCAATGTACTTTGATTTCCCCCATCCCCCACCCTCTTACACTCCAGCATTTAACTCACTGTATATCTTGGACACTGATATCTTCTCCCACCCTCAGCTTCCATCTTGATGTGGACCCAGAGAAGCCTCCAGTGCCCTTCATTGAGGTGACCATGCGCAGTGAGACAGGAATCCATCTCAAAATGACACCTCGCCACAAGGTCTGAACTCAAAGTGAACGGAGCTGTCTCTGATCAGCATGGCCTCTGAAACTCGCCCAGAAGGATTGGAAAATGTCTGGGTTGTGCAGGAAAATCTGCTTTTGTAGAAACTTTGATGAGAAGCCAGTTGCCAAAGCATAGCTATGTTCAATGGTGTAAATATTTCAGCGTGATTTATTGTGGGGTTTTTTGTACACTAGTGTCATAGAAAGTATTTGCTTTGTCATGCTGATTTTCTGTGCTCACAGATTTTAATGGGTTTTTTTTTATATTTAGAATCATATGAAGTTTGATATTGAAAAGAATGTCAAAGTTTGCAAGTTGAGGTGTTTCAAAGGTAACATGTAATATGTGGTATTCATTTGAAGAGACTCCAGATATAGAATGGTGGATTGAACATGACAACTTGTATCTGGCGTAAATGGACAGATTCGGAGAGAAGGGGGACAAGTAGTTGTTATAAAAGAGTGGTGTGTATCTTTACAGATGTCTTTTGCTTTTACGCCTTTAACTCTGGAAAAATACTCAAGACTGCATCAACAAGCACCTCAAACTGTGGGTGAGAATATAGTGTCAACTTTGTAGACCCTTCTCACCCCTTCAAAGTGAATTTGTGAAGTGAATTGGACAGTTTCTTCTCCAAGTTTTAAACTACTGTGGCCTTTCACAGAATGGAATCTGTGGTAAACAGGAAATAGTCATTTACATATTTACATAAAATATGTTGTGTTTTTTTTGTTCTTTAAGTGACTTTGCTACCTTTGTTTAGTAAGTCTTTTACATAATCATAAATGCATTTATACCTCACACTTTATTTTTCTCAGTGACAAATCTTGCAACTAAAACACCTAATCATGTCAGTGTGTCACAGTGCTGGTCATAACACTAACAGTCATGATTTTTTTAAATGCCGTTTGTCATCATCTTTATTGTCAGAGCATTGTTCAAACCTTTTCATCTGTTGAGAGAGAGAGAGAGAGAGAGAGAGAGAGAGAGAGAGAGAGAGAGAGAGAGAGAGAGAGAGAGAGAGAGAGAGAGAGAGAGAGATTTTGTTATGTGAAAAATTGCTGTTTGCACATACATATTTTTATTCAGATGTTCTGGACAATTCATCACAACCTTTGTCATAGATCTGTTAGTAATTGACAGAAGGAATTGACATCAGGCATATAGTGTCTTTTAAAATGCAGTTGATTAAAAGTACATGTTCTTGAGAGTTTTCCGTATTTACTATTTTTTTTCATTCTGTAAGTAATTGTATCTAACATGAAGTGCCTATGCTGATGTAACAAATTTTTTAATGCAATTTTAAATATTGCTTATTCTTTGTTATAGATTGGAAAGTAATTAACATCATGCATGAAGTGTAGTGCAATCAGTTTATAGTGTAACCAAAAGAAAACACTTTTTTTGACAGTTTATCTTTTGGTTTAGTTCTATATTAGTGTGATCACTACAGTAGTTGATGAAAGTAGTTGCTGTGATTACATGTGGAAGTGATGTTTCAATGTACTTCTGGCTTCTTCTGATGTATGTTTTTGTTATTCCCCCTTCAATGCATAATTTATCATGAGTTATTACTCATTCAGCATGACTGCTTGTTTTCAGTTGAATGACTCAATCCCAGCTTAATTGTTTTGGAAAAGTAGATATCGTTTGAAGAGTCTTTCAATGCTGTACTTCATCATGTATAATGAAACCATGCATCTGAGCATTATCAGAAAAGTGTACTCATGTTGCTGGTCAAAATGTCTGAGCTCTTTCACCATTGCTGGTGGCATGCACAAGGCTGAAAGACTGTCACATTGTTTTGAATAAATTGCTAATTTTTGCTTCTATTTGGGTCTCTAGTCCATTGGTCAAGGCTCTCACCTTGCCATTGCTTTGAGGCTAGCAAGGATCCCAGAGTTTCGTCCATGGGCAGTGTGCTTCACCTGCACTGCCTGTCCAACTGGGCAGTGTGCTTCACCTGCACTGCCTGTCCAACTGGGCAGCAAAACCAGGTACTTGGCACTGCACATGGGGTGAAGTTGCATGAGAAAAAATTCCTTTAAAAAAAAAGAGAACAAAAATTAAGGTTGTTATGATCTTGTACTGTAATTGGAATTTCTTTTGTCACTAAGATTTGCTATTTAAAGAAAGGCTTGTTTCCCTGCTTCTAAGGCTACAGACATAATGATTTTATGGTTGTTTCTATGAACTCTCTGCTGATGCTGGTTGAATGGGAAAACCAGTGTAACTTTTTGCTCCATGGTACAGGTGATGCCCAAGAGCTGCACCTTTCTCAGCTGGAATTGCTTGTCATGGAGTTCCTAGAATAACCATCAGGGCACATCATATCAAACCTCAGACTGTCTGCCGTCTCTTTCTTTTCTCTTTCTGTCTCTTGGTTTCTCTGTCTCCCGCTTTCTCTGTTTCACTGTCTCTCACTGAATCCGTCTTTTGCACAAGACTTTCCTTACATCAATTAAGAGATGCCCCATTTTTGTGATTTTGTATATCACCAAGGCCCCTTTCCTTTTCTAATGGAATGTAGTTACCACACACACTCGTGAACATTGTAACAATGTTTGTATCGTGTAGCTGGTTTCGTGGAGGGAAGAGGTAACTCCTCATGCAGGAAGCTTGATGATCTGTGGACAACGTCTGGGTGTTCCCGAAGTCCGACCGTGTTTGCTGGCATCCATGCATTAATAAGATGTATGGTCATTGCTGGCAAATTGATGGCGGTAACAAGGGAAGCAACTCCAGCAGCCTTGTCTACTAATGATGAGCGCGCGGGCGGAGTGGGGAACGGCTCTGTACCAGATGCACAACTTGGCTTGATTAGTGGCAGTACAAAGCGTTGCTAAATCACAGGATTGAAAGTAGTGTCATCAGCAAAGTCGATTTTCGGAGAGACTTTTAAAATAAACGTTTCCCTCCCGCATTGAAACCAGTGTTGGACGTACAAAAAATTTGAATCAGATCCTGTATTTCCCGATGCATCTATTAGTACCACTGTCTGGACTAGCCTCTCTTGGTATGGAAAGTTCAGCAAATCTTATTCAAGGAAGCCAGAGAGTGGTGAAGCTGGCTGTTAAAGTATGAAAAAGCTTGTTGGTACAGAAATTTCAGCAAATTACACTCGGTAAAACTGGTGAGCAGCAAGCTTGCTGTAATGGTATGGAAAAGCTTGTTGGTACAGAAAGTTCAGCAAATTATATTCAGGGAAACTTGGCTAGTAAGGAAGCTTTTGGTTATGGGAAAAGTTTTTTGTTGGTACTGAAAGTTCAGCAAGTTGTATTCATGGAACTGGCGAATTGTGAAGCTTGCTGGTATGGTATGAAAAAGCTTCCTGTTGGTACATTTAGTTCATCAAATTACGCTCAGGGAAACTGGCGAATTGTGAAGCTTGCTGGTATGGTGTGAAAAAGCTTCCTGTTGGTACATTTAGTTCATCAAATTACGCTCAGGGAAACTGGCGAATTGTGAAGCTTGCTGGTATGGTGTGAAAAAGCTTCCTGTTGGTACAGCAAATTACACTCGAGGAAACTGGCAAATTGTGAAGCTTGCTGGTATGGTATGAAAAAGCTTCCTGTTGGTACATTAAGTTCATCAAATTACACTCAGGGAAAGTGGCGAATTGTGAAGCTTGCTGGAAAAGCTTCCTGTTTGTACTGAAAGTTCAGCAAATTACTAATGGAAACTAGTTAGTAGTGCAGCTTGCTATTATGCTACTGTGAAATATCAAGCGGGATCCCTTCATCCAATTCAAACGCCCATCCTACAAATATGCCATGGGACACTGATGTCATTTACAAATCTTTCATAACCATAGTAGAAATTGAATGGACAGGTGAAAAGGCTAGGAGAAGAAAGATGAAACAAAATAACAATAAGAATGAAAATTTTCTTCTTTTTAATCTCATCATGCCATACAACGAATGAGCATTTATCAAGGGTTTGTCTCTAAAATGGACACATTAAAGGCAAGATTGTGAAAAACCAATGGAAAAAACTATGTGGATTTAAGGCCACAGGAGCACTTGCACACAATTTTCTTTCTTCTTAGATCAACAACTATTTTATTCACTCTCTCAGACTCCGTATCTTAAATGAGTACTGGAATAAGGGCTGCCTATTCAGCACTGACAAGTGCAAAGAAACTAAATACTGTCTGCTTCTACATACATCACATCTCTCACTGTCCACACAAATTTTTAAAATTAGTCTAATGCAACCCTACAACGAGTTCAAGTCTGCACCCACCTATCGGTGATTAAATGTGCTTCATGAATGCTATCCTCTACTTGAACAAACAAAATAAAAACTACATTAAATGGCACAGGAATTTTTCCTTTTCTTTCCTAAAACGGCAGCATTCATGCATTAAAACGTAGCTCAGCATGAAAATCTATGGAAAAAAGCAAGACTAAAGATCAGGAATGGAACAAAATCAACTCAACACTGAAGTCTCTTGGAAAAAGCAAGGCAGAAGACCGGGAATGGACAAGGATGGACTTAATATTGAAGTCGTCAGGAAAAAATGTGGCAAGACACCAGGTATGGAGTGTGGCGAGTCATCACAGACGTCTTCAGACAGCAGCACCCATGCATGCTATTGCACAGGGATGCCAAGGCACTTAAGATTCCCTGGAGGTGTAGTGGAAGTGGTAGCAGTGGTGGTAATGAGATCCCCATTCCCTGGAGGTGTAGTGGAAGTGGTAGCAGTGGTGGTAATGAGATCCCAACAGTGGATAGGCACCAGAGCCCCAACATCACCATGGTGTTGTTGTGTTGGCAAGCCGGCGCATCCTCCTGGAAAGAGATTACATCATTAGCAATGGTCAACTACAACAAGTGTTTAGGAGTGATGTTTAATTACACTGCATATCAACACTGCCAAAAGGAGCTGCCAGATACACTATTCAGGACTATATTTATGCAGTATAAGATTGGTTTCTGTATATATATTAAACTTAGGTACTGCAGGGGAGTTCTGGCATAAGATAATCTGAGCATTTATGTTGGAAAGAGCAATAATACATTTTAGATCCATGGGTCAAAGATAATTTCATACATATTTTCCCTTCATTTGAGAATAATTGTAATGTATAGATCAAGAGGTTATAAATGTTAAGGTACTGAGAGATTTCACAATTATCATCCCCATATCCAACTTGAACTTTTTTTCTTTTTCTTCAACTTCTCTTCTCCTTTATAATGACCGATATTACTTCAAAAATATAAACTTGAAGACTTTGCTTCTGTAACACATCAATATGGGGAAGTAAATATCTGAAAATTCTAAGGTCAAACTATCAGAATTATTCCCCTAAGCACCTTTTATCAGTGACGTAAAGTGCAAAATCTCCACACAGACTGTCAACGCTTATTCAGAACTCAGGCCCAAGCATTCACAGCAGGGCATCTGCAGGCTTTACAGGCTTCAGGCGCAAACATCATGGTGAATCAACAACATCTGAAGGTTGCAACATCATCTTGCAAGAGGCCAAGTTCCAAACCTGGTGTTTCGGTCCTGATCTCGGATTTTCTTCTCCATCTCCTGGTCTGTGAGAGTCTCCAGGAAAGGACACCAGGAGTCGGCCTCGCTCTGGTTCCGGATGGCCACCTCCACTGTGGGCAGGGGGGCCTCACTGCAGCAGACAGAGGAGCAGGTGATGTAGTAGGGTGTTGTTGATCAGGCCAAACCAAAAAATGGTTGTGATTAATGTAACCAGACTGACACTTTTTTTTTCTGCTGATCCTGAATTTTTTTCGACTGTGAGGGAAGAAGAATAATTTTAAAAGTTACACAACAAACTGCAAGGTTTTCCACCTTTCCTAACAACACTATTTAAGTAAAAAAGCATTTTCAGCAAAAGAGAAATATATACACAACATTTCTTAAAACACACACACTATACAAATCTGCATGGTCTCAATCTAGTCGCCTTTAAAATAAAAATTGTTTTAAAAAGTCAGGCTTCCCTACCAACCCTACTTTTTCCCCCAATGTTACCATTACCATTTCGCCCCTAATAAAGGAATTCCTTGTACACCTCCAGGGCATAAGGCAGCAGCTGTATCATTCCTACAGTTACCCACCCACCTACCCATCCTCCAGTACTGCTGTGCAAACACACGCACCACTCACACCTTGTAAAAGTCATTTGATAAGAGCACCACCTCCAAGAATACAATCTTAAGAACAACACGACATCAAGGACTACACCTGCTAGCCCAGTGCAAACATGCAAACCCCTGCACTGCCTTTTACATCACCTGCTGGGAACACTTTCTCTGGTATTTCCCTGTCCTGTCAAATTACAGGACGGGCAGAATAATCATGCCATTTTGGCATGCAAAATGCATCTCACCGAGAAGGGAAAAAATTTGACTAGGTAAGTTCTCTAGATCTTGTAACCTGACTGTTTACCTGAAAGCTCGCTCTCTTTGGATCTGCCATACATCTTACAGGAAGTGGCGTTTCTGCTTCTCAAAAGTGCCCACCACATCAGTAAGAACTTCTATCAATGTCATTTACACGGCACAGTAACAAACTCTTTACCATGTGTGTAACAGTCAGATATCAAACATTTCCACAACTGAGAGATTCTCAAAGACATTCATAATAAAAAATTTAAAATCTTGGAAGACAATCATCTTTGGGTGGAGGTTGAAACTTTTTTTTAACATACAAGCACACACACACATACACACACACAAACACAGATACATAAACATACATACACACACACACACAAACATATACATATACACATACATACATATATACACAGAAACATACACACATACATACACACACATATACACACACAAGTATGGGCAGAAAAAAAAGGCAGACAAACACCTGAAGGCGTATGTCCTCTGGTGCCAGCTCAGCTGCCCGCGGATGCTGTATGCAATGGCCGTCACAAACTCCCCACCAAGCCCTGCAGAAAAACATTTAAAATATGAAGGCACACAACAATGTTTGCCTAAAAAATTTGGATAGATAGATAAATGGATGGATGCATGGATTGATGGATGGATGGATGATTGGATGGATGATTGTATGGAGTGAGGGAGGGAAGGAGGATGGATGGATGGGTGGATGAATGGTTTTATTGTCTATCAGCCTTTGTAGGCTATTTAATGCCATTGATCATGAAACATCACTAGAGCACATTAGAATGTATGAACAAGGATAAGTTCAAGGTTCCCTAGTTATTCACCTCTTATGGAAGCTGTGGTGGGTCAGTTCTTAACCCCAGCCCATAAGAGGGCCCAAACATTTAGATAACTGATAACATCTTAGAAGTCAGCTCCTATAAACTTGGCAGCACTACCTTTTAAATGCAGAATGTCTGCCAGATGGATTCCACTTATCCTGTGACCCAACAACTTTCACTTGTTTTCCTCACTTTAAAAATGAAAAGAGCAACACAATCAACACAGAGACTTGACAAATGATGAAAGACTCCACCCTGCACTGTTCTTCAGTCAAAAGCTGCACCACAGTCGCATCACAGTCGCATCAAAGCAAGGAGCGACAGCTACAGCACACTCACCCAGTTCTCCACACAGCTTTGTGGCAAACTCCTCGGGGCTGTTGAGCGGTTCCGACATGTCCCACTCAAACTGGTCCACCAGAGACATGTTGCCCACGTGGACATTCAACTGAAGCAGAGCAACAGGAAGTCAGTCCAGGTTGAGTCCTTCTTGAGAGGGTTTTGATTGATGCCTCTCAGTGGTTTAACCACTCCCACATCCAACTGTGACTTAGCATGATAAGCATGATGCATTAAATAATGCACGACACTCCAACCAGGAGCTCACGCCTGACGGCCAACGCTCGAGAGACAAGAAAATGAAACTGCTTTTTTCAGGGCCAAAAGATTAAAAAAAGAAAATACAATTGGTCTGAGTTATTGTCACGACTTGCCCTTCACTTTTAACAGTCCGACCCCGGCAACCACCCTCTTTTATTGTATGTTAAATGATGCACACTGAGTTTGTTGATGAACACAAGCAAACAATGAATTTAACATAGGTTTACTCCAGAAATGACAAAATATCAGGACAATCATCCATAATTGCATTCACATTCACATGGATGTAAACACACGCACACACACACACACACATGCACACACACACACACATGCCCCCAGTACTACAAGGCACCTTGATGATGACACGCTGGTCAGCTCGGTCCTCCATAGGACTGTCAGTAGAATTGCCATCCACCTGCTGTCGAATGGCCTGGGAGATGGCCGGCACAAAGTTGACGGGATTAAGGTCAAGGTCATCACACAACACCTCAGCAAACTGCTCTGGAGTGATCTGCTGCTCTGTAATAAACATAGCATGCAACAGTCACACAGCCATATCTAAAGAGAACGCAAACTCTAGAAATTCCCATAGTCATCAATAGATATCATCATCATCATCATCTTTTGACATCATTATGAAATCAATGACTGAATGTTATTAATATCCATGCAACAGTTTTTCAACATGTCTAAACAGTACACTAACAAATGAGCAAAAGAGTTACATTTAGGTGCAAAAAGAAAAGTAGTCAGTCATGAAAACAGAGGTAACTACATTGAGTTGCTATCTAATTCTGGCCATTACGAGTCATACCAAACAGAATGCAAGAATTAAGGCCCACCATATTTGTTCCAAGTAAAGCAGTCCCGAAGTTTCTGTCCATCCAGTTCGATGTCCAGGCGAATGGGACACAGGATTTCCTTCTTCTGTGCATTCTCATGAATTATAGCGGGGTATGTGTCATCAAAGCTGTAGATAGAAGATTCACCAGTTTCAATGACTTGGATATATATTCATTCTGAAGTTTGGTATAAACTTGAATGTACAAAAGTGTCACTATAGATCTAGCACCTAGCTGAGACTGTCCGACACCCCTCATCAGTTGGAATGTTAAAATCTCCATACCTGCTCCAGTGGCCGTAGATTACTTAAATAACATACTTGATCAGATTGCACTACCATATCTCAGAAAAAAATTATTATTATAGTTTATACACAACTGGTGTCTCCCATATTTGCAGGATCAGCTTGGTAACCTCACAATGATTCTGTCTTAAATTTCGGACATGAGAGGATGAATGAAACTTGTGGAACATGACTGTCATATTAATCAACAATTTATTTCCCAATCATGGAGAGCAAAGGCAACACTGTGCCACCTCCAGTCTAAACATCCTCCACAGAGTGAATGGAGGGGTAGGTGTGGTTGTGGGGAGGCAGGACAAGTTGATGGGTGTGGGAATGGGCATGAGCATGGAGAATGATAGAAGTGTTGATGGAGGTGAGAAGAAGAGTGTGTGTGTGTGTGTGTGTGTGTGTGTGTGTGTCTGTGCGCATATGTGCATGCATGCATGTGCACACTGAATTGTGAGTGAGTGTGTTTAATTGTGTGTGTGTGTGTGTGTTTGTGTATCTGCATGTCTGTGTGTGTGTGCATGTGCTTGTGTGTGTCTGTGTGTGTGTGTGCATTTGTGTGTGCGTGTGTGTGCATTTGTGAGTGTGTGTGCATTAGTCTGTGTGTGTGTGTGTGTGTGTGTGTGTGTGTGTGTGTGTGTGTGTGTGCTTGTATGTGTGCATTTGAGCGTGAGAGTGTGTGTGCTTATGTGTGTCTGTCTGCATGACTGTGCATGTGTGTGCTTGTATGTGTGTGTGTGTGCATGTGTGTGTGTGTGTGTGCAAGTGCTTATGTATGTTCTTGCATACACAAGGGGCATATGAGAGTGTAAGTGCGTGATTACTTACCACAAGGGAAAGGTGCGGACTTTGGACTTGGTCAGGCGGTTGCGGTTGATGGGGGTGGAGCAGGGGACAGCATCTAGGTGATGGGAGCTGGCGGGGACTGCTGGCACCCAGCTGTTCTTCTTGGACGCCTTGTCCCTACAGAAAACAAAGCTGTCACTACCTGACCCTGACATCAATGTAGAAGTATTTTCATGGAGTGGCAAGCATCCCCCTATGCCTGACCAATTCATTCCCACTCTGCTTTGTTGCAATGGCGCCCTTCCAAATCTTACCAATGAGGCTGCAATACAAAACAGTTCCCATGTATTTCAAGTTCAAATGACAGAGATGTATAAAACACCTCTAAATTCAAAGCGGCACATTTTCTCTTTCAGATATAATCAATAAGTAGTTTTAAATAGTTGACAATCTAACGAGCAACATGTTGCCATTTTCATTCAGTGGGGATAAAGGATGGGGACCAATAGTACTCAACCTGCAGCAAGGCTTCTTTTGTGATTTTTTTCAATTTATACGAACCTAGAGAGCACTCGGAGAGCACACTTTCTCTTCCCTGGCCTGCATAATTCAGGCAGGATGTTCTACTAGCCAGGTCTGATGTTATGAAGTGTAGTTCATTTTAGTGCTATGCCTGCTATCAGTCAGTGAATGTGGAGCACACATGCCGGCATCATCAATAGAATTACATCATCAACTTAGCGATGTAAAAAGGTAAAGGTGTGTTTTTTTTTATAGCGACTTACACCCTTTGTCTGGGTCTCCAACCGCTTTACACGTTTTACCCCCTGATCACTGGGCATCTTGATCAATCCTCACTGGTCCCTCACAACAAACATAGTGACAGACATTTAAGACGCACACAGTCAGGTACCAGCACCAACTCCGCTCCCTGGGGAGTATTCCAACTCGATGCTGACGCTTGGCCGCATACAAGGGTTAATCGCACTATGTTTTTGCCAACATTGCCCTCACAGGTATCCGGTTTTACTCCTGGGTGGGGAGAAGCAATGCGAGTTAAGCATCTTGCTCAAGGATGCAACTCTGGGAACCGCGCAGCTTCAAACGCTGTACCCACTGGCCGCAAGCGACTGTAGGTCCAGCGCGCTAACCACTCGACCACAGAGCCCCGATGTGTGATAGAACTTCTCTGTCTGCTTCCAATTCCCAAACTAGATAACAGATATAATAAATTTTATGGGTTGTCCCTTGGGTGTAACCCTGGCCGTGCACCAGATTTCATCAGATCTGTTTTAAACTTAATGAGTTATTTTGCCAAATAACAAACTAATGAACTAACAAACAAACTAACCAATGGAAAAACATAACCTCCTTAAAGAGGGTAAATATAGTTTGATCTGAAAATGTGGGGCACATTTGTTAGGCGTAGAATCCCGAGAGAATCTCGAGGGTTAGGCATTGCCTACGTTTCTTGCTCATTAGCCATAGGTGCTTCTCGCTGGCCCTCGACGAGCCATTGGTCCAATGCCCCCTCATAGCCTCTTTGGCTACTTGAGACTTCTCCTTGCTGAGCTTCTAGAGCAGACCCGAAAGCCCAGCAGCCAGGGGCTCCAGCTGATGAGGGGAGCACCAGGCAGCTCCTGCACTGTGTTACTCATCAACAATGATACATTTATGAAACTGATGTTCAAATGCTGTTTACCTTGCCAAGGCTGGCTCACTGCTTATGGAGACTGCCTTGAACTTATCGCCACGGCCTTCAAATACCTCATCCACTTCACTTGACTTCAACAGAGTGATGTTGGTAGCTAAGGAATGTTGGCCAAAACCTGTAACAATGAATAAATGGAATCATTGTATTGGAAGGCGAGAAAATGATCAGCTAGCAAATTCATCTGCCTTACAGTTACAGTAATACTCCAATGCACACACTAAGTGCCCACATACACACACATAATGACATTTGCACACACACACACACACACACACACACACACACACACACACACACACACACACACACACACTCACAACCTTCAAAGATAAGCATGAGAGCAGTTATCAACATGCAGTATTATAACCAGCCATCTAAAAAAAAGGCACTTGATCCAACATTGTGGCATCACCATTCTCTTCAGCAGCAGGCTTGCATCACTGTAGCTTCACATCAGTCACCCAGAGATTTGTTGGACAAGATGTTAGGATTCCAAAATTATTGTAACTTGTTGTACAAATTTTTATCAGCAACATTAACATTCCCAAGTGTTCAGTACTGCTCCCCTAAGTCAAAAGTAGATAAACGGATTGACTGTTCCTGATATAATAAAATATAGTATGGCTAATCCAACTGATGTGTACAAGCAGCAGAGAAGAAACACAAGCCCTCTTAACCTCACTCAGTCACTGTCACATTGCCTATCATGCATAAACACCATACAAAACCAGAGATAACAATTAGTTCTCCTTGACAGCTGGTACAGGGATTATGGATCCTTAATCAATGCCAACATATGAAGTAGGTGGGTGCAGACCAACCTCAAGTCTGTAATGCATAGCAGCATAGGCAATCTATTCAGATGAACATAAGTTACTTGCCTATTTGTGGTATTTGAGAAAGTATCTTCCTTTCCTCAACTGTCACAAGTCTTCTCCACAAGGATGGATATTTCTTGTAGAGGGAGCCTCGGAACATTCTGAGGTAATTTCCGACCTGTTTGAAACACAGTGTTTAAAAAAGTGAAAGAGCCACACACATTTGACACAAAAGAGATAATATGAATGTGTGTGCGTGTGTGTGCGCGTGGGGGGAGGGGAGGGGGATGGGGGGGGGGAGGGGGAGGGATGGACGGACGAACGGACGGTCACACAAACAGACAGTGAGAGAGAGAGAGAGAGAGAGAGAGAGAGAGAGAGAGAGAGAGAGAGAGAGAGAGAGAGAGAGGAGAGAGAGAGAGAGAGAGAGAGAGAGAGAGAGAGAGAGAGAGAGAGAGAGTTCGAAGCTGGATCACATGGCATTCATCTATTCCAACACTATTCTTATTGATCTTAACCATGAGCCTGCATGAAAGAATGGCAGACGTCATGTATTGTCACGGTCAAGCGTATACTTTTGCAAAGAACGATCCAGCGTCTTCATCTTGTCATTATTACAAGACATATTGAGTGAATATACTATACTATGCAGTGAATGCACCATAAAAAGTTGCCTAGTGAGTGAAGAAAACTTGCCTCTGAACCGACATAGTAGAATTCCCCTCCATCCTCGAGCTGAAAGTTTTTCGGCCGTTCACCATAAGTTTTGTGACCAGGGTGATGCCTCTGTGTGTGGGGCCTGTGTGTGTGTGTGGTGTGTGTGTGTGTGTGTGTGTGTGTGTGTGTGTGTGTGTGTGTGTGCGTGCGTGTGCGAGTACGAGTACGAGTGTGAGTGCATGTGCGTGTGCGTGTGTGTGTGTGTGTGTGTGTGTGTGTGCATGCGTGCGTGTACGCATTCGTGCGCGCGTTCGTGTATGTGTGTGTGTTAAAGTGTAAGTATAAGCGCGTGCATGTGTGTGCGTGCATGCAGGCGCACGCTCATTCATGTGTGCGCATGTGTGTATGTGTGCGCGCGTGCAAGCATGCATGCATGCTCATGCATGCAATAAAATAGATCTACAACATAGGCAAAAAAACTCCTATATCAAGCACAAAGTCTAATTCAGGATGCAGTCTAAAGCGAACAACTTCACTTCTAAACTCGTAGAAAAGGTAACCATTCTGGACCCAACTGTTTGTGATGTATGAATTCTAATTCTACATTTTAAAAATAGTCAATACACAACAAACATTTCAGCGTGCTGAAGGTATAACCGTGACCATATCTAAACTTAAACCCTCTGCATGCTAAGCAAATCATCCAGTAATATGTCACACCACCACACAGTGCAATCAAATCACATTCACTCATAGAGCTTCATCAGGAACACGGGCCATGTTATCAAAGATAACCTATAATCTTTGATGTTATCAAGGAAGATGAAAGCCTACTCCAGCCACAAACAAAAATTCCAGCCATCTTCAACACACGAATCCCCATCAAATGCAATCCACATTACTATACACAAAAACTCTCTACTGAGAGGTTCTTTTCCAGCACACATGGACGCAAACGAAAAATAAAATGAAATTCTCAACATGCAGACAACCTAACGGACCGAGACTGCAGCAACCTCTGCATGCAACATAGTGCAGACTGCAGCAACCTCTGCATGCAACATAGTGCAGACTACAACATGCCAATAGGGTCACCTGCCGTCACTCTCGGATACTCTTCGAGCCTGGGGAAGACATCTTGGAGGGCGGTTGCCATGACGACGCAGTGAGTACTGCGGCAATGACACGCCTCTGCAACCCAAACCTTGAAATGGATTGTTCTTCCCCAGACTACGTATTGTAATATGTGTTGTGACGTTGACATGCACACCAGCACAAGCCTCTATAGTCCAAAGCTTGACTTGGACAGTTCTACCATACACTAGATGTACGTTTTGTACCATGAGTAGTGATGTAGACATGCACATTAACACACATCTCTCTAATCCAAAGCTTGTGTTGGATAGTTCCTCCCTGGATCACATTTTGTACCACGTGTTGTGATGTAGACACTCTAAAAATCTCACTCATGTATACAAAGAATGCATCTACATACATTAACATTTTTACACACACTCACACACACACACACACACACACACACACATACACGTGCACGCACACACGTTCACACACACAAACACTAACACACATACATAAACACACACTCATAAATACACACACACACATGCAAACACACACACACACACACACATGCACACAAAACATACATACATATGCATACACATGCATACACATACACACACAAACATACAAATACATTCACACACACCACACACAATAACACACACACACACACACACACACACACACACACACACACACATATGCACACAAACATGTACACACACTAAAACATACAAAGGGACACACATTCACACACACACACACACACACACACACTCACACACACACATACACACACACACACTCACACACACACACTCACACACATACACACACACACACACACACACACACACACACACACACACACACACACAAGCAACAACTTTAGGCAAGCAAACCCACTTACATTCTCTCAGCATTTTCTGCAATGTTGATGGCATTCTGGTCATCGGCTTTGTCCTTCAAATCCAGGTAAGTGCCTCTGAAGGTTGCACACACCCGAAGGGCATCTTTCAGTTTGCTGTAGGACTGCAACAGAATTGAAAACAAAATCAATAATCTGATTTTGAAGTCTCAATTCACTTACAGTCTACGTCTTCCATTCACTTGTTGGCCATGTGCATGTTCTTTGTAGCTCATCCTCCGGAAGTGCTGAAGACCATGGCTTGATCCCTCGTGGAGAACTGAGGTGTGGTGGGTCTGCAGGTGCCTGAGGAGACATATCCTGACCCAAAAGATCTTCCCACGTGTTGGGCACAGATGGGGGGATGAAGCAATTGGGATGCTGGCAGCTCTGGGTTTCCTTGCAGCTCACTTTCTCTCTGCTGCTGCAGTCCTCCTCTCTCCCGCTACGCAATTGGGATGCTGGCAGCTCTGGGTTTCCTTGCAGCTCACTTTCTCTCTGCTGCTGCAGTCCTCCTCTCTCCCGCTACGCAATTGGGATGCTGGCAGCTCTGGGTTTCCTTGCAGCTCACTTTCTCTCTGCTGCTGCAGTCCTCCTCTCTCCTGCTACGCAATTGGGATGCTGGCAGCTCTGGGTTTCCTTGCAGCTCACTTTCTCTCTGCTGCTGCAGTCCTCCTCTCTCCCACTACGCAATTGGGATGCTGGCAGCTCTGGGTTTCCTTGCAGCTCACTTTCTCTCTGCTGCTGCAGTCCTCCTCTCTCCCACTACCCTCGTACCTGCAGTCATCCTGCCATGCCAGGAGGATTGACGTTGTGGCAGTGACTCCCAGGCGTCTAAGGTTGATCTCTGGGGCTTCGAGGAAGCTTCTAAGGCGGTCCTTCAGAAACCTTCCCCCCCCCCCTTCTGGCAGCTCACTTTCCCTTGCAGAGCTCTCTCTATACAACAGCTGCTGCCAGTTACACTGGGACTCTTCAGCCACTCTAGGATTCTGTCACTCAGCCTTCCGACCTACCAAAGCATTACCCTAGTCTTTCAAGACAGGTGGTTCACTACTACTCCAACTACTACTACTGCTGCTTTTTTACAATATACATGGTCTGTGACTCCGGGGCAACCTCATCTCTAGACACAAGGGTAAATATTTATCAGGCCCCTCAAGTAAATAGTTGTAGTTAAGGTAACATAGCAACAACAAAAACACAACCAAAATATTGGTCGGATTACTGTGAACACAACTTTTTTCTGTCTTTTTGGGCCTCACTACCCTGATTCACATTCACACAAAGAAGGACCACATTGTAGAGAACACTCAGAGAGCATGGGCATCTGCCCAGGCAGACAAAATTGCATTTTCCATGGCCGGTACATGTATAATTCAGGAGCATATTCTGCTAGCCAGGCCTGATGCTATGAAGTTTAGTTCATTGTAGCGGCTGAAAGTGATGGCAGAGTGTGGAAGCATACGCCAGCAGAATGAATAGTTTGACGTCATCAGCTGTGTGATGCTCCAAAACCAGACAACTGAAAACCTCCACAATTTAACGGATTGTTTCTCGGGTGAAACCCAGACCCTCCACCAAATTTTATCAGAATCTGTTTTGAACATTTTGAGTTAATTTGCTGAACAACGAACAAACAAACACAGCAAAAAACATTACCTCCTTGGAGGAAGTACAAAGTAAATCACTACAGAGGATCTTTGAGGGCATTACAGAACTCACCTCCAGTGGCTCTCTGAGAACATCGTCACCCACCATGGCTACTGCTTCGTGGACAACCTCCTTGGAGGTAGTACAAAGTAAATCACTACAGAGGTTCTTTGAGGGCATTACAGAACTCACCTCCAGCGGCTCTCTGAGGACATCGTCACCCACCATGGCTACCGCTCGGTGGACAACCTCATTGGAGATGAGCCTGAGGAGCTGGTGGAAGATTTCCATCTGGTGATAGTAGCTGTAGAGAGGAGACAAGGTGAATAAATGAATGAGTGAATGAATGAATGAGTGAATGAATGAATGAATGAATGAATGAATGAATGAATGAATGAATGAATGAATGAATGAATGAATGAATGAATGAATGAATGAATGAATGAACGAATTGAATGAACGAATTGAATGAATGAATTGAATGAATGAATTGAATGAATTAACAAATGCATAAATGAATGAATGAATTGAATGAATGAATGAATTGAATGAATGGATGGATGGATGGATGAATGAATGAATGAATAAATGAATGATTTTTATGGCCTATAATCGTCTGTGGGCTTTGAAAGGCTATTATTCACTAAAAGAAGAGCAAGTGCAAATTAAGTCATGCGGTGGATCTATTCTTACCCCCAACCATAAAGGGGTAGAAAAGACAAATAATATGTACCTTCCAGAATTTTGGGTCATGGATGAGGGTGGGGTGGGGGTGGGGGTGGGGATGGGGGGTGTCAGTGGGGTTTATTTTCTGTGTGTGTGTGTGTGTGTGTGCATATGTGTGTGTGTGTGTGTTTGTGTGTGTGTGTGTGTGTGAATGTGTGTGTGTTTTCATGAGATCTATAGTGATGAACACTGATGCTGACCAACCATGCATGCCCTTTGAAAAGTGTCCATATAAAAAAATTTAGCATGAATTTTTTTTTCCCTGAAAAAGACTCACGCAGAATTTGTCCAGACAAGAAGGACAGACATGATTGGTTTAAACAGCTTCAGCGTGAACTTTTTTTCTCTGAAAAAGACTCGTGGAATTTGTCCAAATGATGAGGAGGAAAGACATGAGTGGCTTAAACAGCTTCAGCGTGAACTTTTTTTTTCTCTGAAAAAGACTCGTGGAATTTGTCCAAATGATGAGGAGGAAAGACATGAGTGGCTTAAACAGCTTCAGCTTGAACTTTGTTTTATAGAAAGACTCACGTGGAATTTGTCCAGACCAGGAGCAGGACAGACATGAGTGGCTTAAACAGCTTCAGCATGGTCTGAGGGTCACGTGCGCTGTGCAGTCGATCAAACAGCGGCTGCATTGTGGACAGGAAGGTGAGGATGGTCTCCACTTCTTGAATTGCCTGCAAAATGCAGAAAGAAATGCAGCATGCAATTACCGCAGTGACAACAGTAATGATGATGATGACCAGCTCAAGGCCAGATCCTTATGTAAGACTACAGAAATGAACTGAAAGGATTTTTTTTAACAAGGAAAAGAAGGAAATGAAAGAAAAGTAAAGTAAAGAAATGAACAGAAAGGTAAGGTAAGGTAAGGTAAGGTAAGGTAAGGTAAGGTAAGGTAAGGTAAGGTAAGGTAAGCTAAGGTAAGCTAAGCTAAAATAAAATAAAATAAAACACAATAAAACAAAACAAAACAAAACAAAACAAAACAAAATAAATTAAATTAAATTAAATTATATTAAAATAACACACACAAAAATTAACAAGAAGAGCAAAGCCCATACGACTCACATGCTTGACCTTGATCTTTACATGACCTTGATCTTTACATGACCTTGACCTTCAGGTGTCCTTCAAGGTCAAACAACTAAACCTACCAATGACATCATACACTAAGAAATGCTTTACACATTTTTCCTACCAAAATACATGTGACCTTGACCCAAGGTCAAGGTCATCCAAGGTCATGCAACACAAAGCTGTTAATTCAAGACATAGGAAGCACAATGGTGCTTATTGGCACTTTCTACCATGAGATATGGTCACTTTTAGTGGTTCACTACCCCATTTTGGTTACATTTCATAAGGGTCAAAGTGACCTTGACCTTGATGATATGTGACCAAATGTGTCTCATGATAAAATTATAACATGTGTACTACAATGTTATGAAGTTTGGAAGAGTTATCTTCCATAGTTCAGGGTCAAGGTCACTTCAAAATATGTATACAGTCCAACTTTAAAGAGTTCCTGTGACCTTGACCTTGAAGCAAGGTCAAGGTACTGTGTATGTTTTTGTACACCTTGTCATCCTACACTATCATGCCAAATTGGGTCTTTATAGACTTAATAGTCTCCGAGAAAAATCCAACGTTAAAGTTTTTTACGGATTAAAGGATGCCTGAACGCCTGGTCTGCCCGGACGCCCAGACGGACACCTGGACGCCCGGACGGACAACACAGGTGACCTACTATGAAAGTATAACATGTGTACTACAGTGTTATGAAGTTTGGAAAAGTTATCTTTCATAGTTCAGGGTCAAGGTCACTCCAAAATATGTATACAATCCAACTTTAAAGAGCTCCTGCGACCTTGACCTTAAAGCAAGGTCAAGTCACTATGTATGTTTTTTGACGCGTTGTCATCAAACACCATCATGCCAAATTGGGTGTTGATAGACTTAATAGTCTCCGAGAAAAATCCAACGTTAAAGTTTTTCACAGACGCCCGGACGCCCGGCGCCCGGACGCCCGGACGCCTGGACACCCGGACGGACGACACGGGTGAGTACATAGACTCACTTTTGCTTCGCATGTGAGTCAAAAATGAAATGAAATGAAACAAAATTTATGAATAAATATATTTTATGAAATTTAAATGATAATAAAATGAAATGAAATAATATGAACCACAACAAAACAAAGTGAATAAATGAATAAAATAACATAACATAAAATAACATCAAGTGTAATGCTATATTTAAATTTGGTTTAGAGATTCTATCAACGGTATCCACAGCGCATAAAAAAACTGTGTATGGCAGGATCCATGGTTGGGGATCCTTACTACAGAAAACCATGGGATGTAATCATTGACCTTTGGTGTAAACTATACAAAACAATGATAAAGAGCATCATAATCCAGATTTTCATCTCAAAGCAACAGTGAGAAAATGCAGAGAAATTTAGAAAAATATTCAATTACTGTTTTTATTGTTTCCTGATCAAAGACCACTCATTTCAAAGTGGTTCTCCAGCCTTAAATACGCACCTTGCCTGCGGGGGCACCTCTAGGATCTGCGGCTTCCAATGTCACTACTGCTAGATGCAAGCAACAGTGGGCGATCTCATCCTCGCACTAGGAGCCATGACTACAGCACAGTACATGTACAGAGAGGGACTGGGAGCACAGAGTAGGGGCAGACTGCAGCACACTACATGTACAGAGAGGGACTGGGGCAGACTACAGCACAGTACATGTACAGAGAGGGACTGGGAGCACAGAGTAGGGGCAGACTGCAGCACACTACATGTACAGAGAGGGACTGGGGCAGACTACAGCACAGTACATGTACAGAGAGGGACTGGGAGCACAGAGGAGGGGCAGACTGCAGCACAGTACATGTACAGAGAGGGACTGGGAGCACAGAGGAGGGGCAGACTGCAGCACACTACATGTACAGAGAGGGACTGGGGCAGACTACAGCACAGTACGTGTACAGAGAGGGACTGGGAGCACAGAGGAGGGGCAGACTGCAGCACAGTACATGTACAGAGAGGGACTGGGAGCACAGAGGAGGGGCAGACTGCAGCACAGTACATGCACAGAGAGGGACTGGGGCAGACTACAGCACAGTACATGTACAGAGAGGGACTGGGGCAGACTGCAGCACAGTACATGTACAGAAAGGGACTGGGAGCACAGAGGAGGGGCAGACTGCAGCACAGTACGTGTACAGAGAGGGACTGGGAGCACAGAGGAGGGGCAGACTGCAGCACAGTACATGTACAGAGAGGGACTGGGGCAGACTGCAGCACAGTACATGTACAGAGAGGGACTGGGGCAGACTACAGCACAGTACGTGTACAGAGAGGGACTGGGAGCACAGAGTAGGGGCAGACTGCAGCACAGTACATGTACAGAGAGGGACTGGGAGCACAGAGGAGGGGCAGGCTGCAGCACAGTACATGTACAGAGAGGGACTGGGGCAGACTGCAGCACAGTACATGTACAGAGAGGGACTGGGAGCACAGAGGAGGGGCAGACTGCAGCACAGTACATGTACAGAGAGGGACTGGGGCAGACTACAGCACAGTACATGTACAGAGAGGGACTGGGAGCACAGAGGAGGGGCAGACTGCAGCACAGTACATGTACAGAGAGGGACTGGGGCAGACTACAGCACAGTACATGTACAGAAAGGGACTGGGGCAGACTACAGCACAGTACATGTACAGAGAGGGACTGGGGCAGACTACAGCACAGTACATGTACAGAGAGGGACTGGGGCAGACTGCAGCACAGTACATGTACAGAGAGGGACTGGGGCAGACTACAGCACAGTACATGTACAGAGAGGGACTGGGAGCACAGAGTAGGGGCAGACTGCAGCACAGTACATGTACAGAGAGGGACTGGGAGCACAGAGGAGGGGCAGACTGCAGCACAGTACATGTACAGAGAGGGACTGGGGCAGACTACAGCACAGTACATGTACAGAGAGGGACTGGGGCAGACTACAGCACAGTACATGTACAGAGAGGGACTGGGGCAGACTGCAGCACAGTACATGTACAGAGAGGGACTGGGAGCACAGAGGAGGGGCAGACTACAGCACAGTACATGTACAGAAAGGAAGGGACTGGGAGCACAGAGGAGGGGCAGACTACAGCACAGTACATGTACAGAAAGGAAGGGACTGGGAGCACAGAGGAGGGGCAGACTGCAGCACAGTACATGTACAGAAAGGAAGGGACTGGGAGCACAGAGGAGGGGCAGACTACAGCACAGTACATGTACAGAGAGGGACTGGGAGCACAGAGGAGGGGCAGACTGCAGCACAGTACATGTACAGAGAGGGACTGGGGCAGACTACAGCACAGTACATGTACAGAAAGGGACTGGGAGCACAGAGGAGGGGCAGACTGCAGCACAGTACATGTACAGAAAGGGACTGGGAGCACAGAGGAGGGGCAGACTGCAGCACAGTACATGTACAGAGAGGGACTGGGAGCACAGAGGAGGGGCAGACTACAGCACAGTACATGTACAGAAAGGGACTGGGAGCACAGAGGAGGGGCAGACTGCAGCACAGTACATGTACAGAGAGGGACTGGGAGCACAGAGGAGGGGCAGACTACAGCACAGTACATGTACAGAAAGGGACTGGGAGCACAGAGGAGGGGCAGACTACAGCACAGTACATGTACAGAGAGGGACTGGGGCAGACTACAGCACAGTACATGTACAGAAAGGGACTGGGAGCACAGAGGAGGGGCAGACTGCAGCACAGTACATGTACAGAGAGGGACTGGGGCAGACTGCAGCACAGTACATGCACAGAGAGGGACTGGGGCAGACTACAGCACAGTACATGTACAGAGAGGGACTGGGAGCACAGAGGAGGGGCAGACTGCAGCACAGTACATGTACAGAGAGGGACTGGGGCAGACTACAGCACAGTACATGTACAGAGAGGGACTGGGGCAGACTGCAGCACAGTACATGTACAGAGAGGGACTGGGGCAGACTACAGCACAGTACATGTACAGAGAGGGACTGGGAGCACAGAGTAGGGGCAGACTACAGCACAGTACATGTACAGAGAGGGACTGGGGCAGACTGCAGCACAGTACATGTACAGAGAGGGACTGGGGCAGACTGCAGCACAGTACATGTACAGAAAGGGACTGGGAGCACAGAGGAGGGGCAGACTGCAGCACAGTACATGTACAGAGAGGGACTGGGAGCACAGAGGAGGGGCAGACTACAGCACAGTACATGTACAGAGAGGGACTGGGGCAGACTACAGCACAGTACATGTACAGAGAGGGACTGGGAGCACAGAGGAGGGGCAGACTGCAGCACAGTACATGTACAGAGAGGGACTGGGAGCACAGAGGAGGGGCAGACTGCAGCACAGTACATGTACAGAGAGGGACTGGGAGCACAGGGGAGGGGCAGACTGCAGCACAGTACATATACAGAGAGGGACTGGGGCAGACTACAGCACAGTACATGTACAGAGAGGGACTGGGGCAGACTGCAGCACAGTACATGTACAGAGAGGGACTGGGAGCACAGAGGAGGGGCAGACTGCAGCACAGTACATGTACAGAGAGGGACTGGGGCAGACTGCAGCACAGTACATGTACAGAGAGGGACTGGGAGCACAGAGGAGGGGCAGACTGCAGCACAGTACATGTACAGAGAGGGACTGGGAGCACAGAGGAGGGGCAGACTGCAGCACAGTACATGTACAGAGAGGGACTGGGAGCACAGAGGAGGGGCAGACTGCAGCACAGTACATGTACAGAGAGGGACTGGGAGCACAGAGGAGGGGCAGACTACAGCACAGTACATGTACAGAGAGGGACTGGGGCAGACTACAGCACAGTACATGTACAGAGAGGGACTGGGAGCACAGAGGAGGGGCAGACTGCAGCACAGTACATGTACAGAGAGGGACTGGGAGCACAGAGGAGGGGCAGACTGCAGCACAGTACATGTACAGAGAGGGACTGGGGCAGACTGCAGCACAGTACATGTACAGAGAGGGACTGGGAGCACAGAGTAGGGGCAGACTGCAGCACAGTACATGTACAGAGAGGGACTGGGAGCACAGAGGAGGGGCAGACTGCAGCACAGTACATGTACAGAGAGGGACTGGGGCAGACTGCAGCACAGTACATGTACAGAGAGGGACTGGGAGCACAGAGTAGGGGCAGACTGCAGCACAGTACATGTACAGAGAGGGACTGGGAGCACAGAGGAGGGGCAGACTGCAGCACAGTACAATTACAGAGAGGGACTGGGGCAGACTGCAGCACAGTACATGTACAGAGAGGGACTGGGAGCACAGAGTAGGGGCAGACTGCAGCACAGTACATGTACAGAGAGGGACTGGGAGCACAGAGGAGGGGCAGACTGCAGCACAGTACATGTACAGAGAGGGACTGGGGCAGACTGCAGCACAGTACATGTACAGAGAGGGACTGGGAGCACAGAGTAGGGGCAGACTGCAGCACAGTACATGTACAGAGAGGGACTGGGAGCACAGAGGAGGGGCAGACTGCAGCACAGTACATGTACAGAGAGGGACTGGGGCAGACTGCAGCACAGTACATGTACAGAGAGGGACTGGGGCAGACTGCAGCACAGTACATGTACAGAGAGGGACTGGGGCAGACTACAGCACAGTACATGTACAGAAAGGGACTGGGGCAGACTGCAGCACAGTACATGTACAGAGAGGGACTGGGAGCACAGAGGAGGGGCAGACTGCAGCACAGTACATGTACAGAGAGGGACTGGGGCAGACTACAGCACAGTACATGTACAGAGAGGGACTGGGAGCACAGAGGAGGGGCAGACTACAGCACAGTACATGTACAGAGAGGGACTGGGGCAGACTACAGCACAGTACATGTACAGAAAGGGACTGGGGCAGACTGCAGCACAGTACATGTACAGAGAGGGACTGGGAGCACAGAGGAGGGGCAGACTGCAGCACAGTACATGTACAGAAAGGGACTGGGGCAGACTGCAGCACAGTACATGTACAGAAAGGGACTGGGGCAGACTACAGCACAGTACATGTACAAAAAGGGACTGGGAGCACAGAGGAGGGGCAGACTGCAGCACAGTACATGTACAGAGAGGGACTGGGGCAGACTACAGCACAGTACATGTACAGAGAGGGACTGGGAGCACAGAGGAGGGGCAGACTACAGCACAGTACATGTACAGAGAGGGACTGGGGCAGACTACAGCACAGTACATGTACAGAGAGGGACTGGGAGCACAGAGGAGGGGCAGACTGCAGCACAGTACATGTACAGAGAGGGACTGGGGCAGACTACAGCACAGTACATGTACAGAGAGGGACTGGGAGCACAGAGGAGGGGCAGACTGCAGCACAGTACATGTACAGAGAGGGACTGGGGCAGACTACAGCACAGTACGTGTACAGAGAGGGACTGGGAGCACAGAGGAGGGGCAGACTGCAGCACAGTACATGTACAGAGAGGGACTGGGAGCACAGAGGAGGGGCAGACTACAGCACAGTACATGTACAGAGAGGGACTGGGAGCACAGAGGAGGGGCAGACTGCAGCACAGTACATGTACAGAGAGGGACTGGGAGCACAGAGGAGGGGCAGACTACAGCACAGTACATGTACAGAAAGGGACTGGGAGCACAGAGGAGGGGCAGACTACAGCACAGTACATGTACAGAGAGGGACTGGGGCAGACTGCAGCACAGTACATGTACAGAGAGGGACTGGGAGCACAGAGGAGGGGCAGACTACAGCACAGTACATGTACAGAAAGGGACTGGGAGCACAGAGGAGGGGCAGACTGCAGCACAGTACATGTACAGAGAGGGACTGGGAGCACAGAGGAGGGGCAGACTACAGCACAGTACATGTACAGAGAGGGACTGGGGCAGACTGCAGCACAGTACATGTACAGAGAGGGACTGGGAGCACAGAGGAGGGGCAGACTGCAGCACAGTACATGTACAGAGAGGGACTGGGAGCACAGAGGAGGGGCAGACTGCAGCACAGTACATGTACAGAAAGGGACTGGGGCAGACTGCAGCACAGTACATGTACAGAGAGGGACTGGGAGCACAGAGGAGGGGCAGACTGCAGCACAGTACATGTACAGAAAGGGACTGGGGCAGACTGCAGCACAGTACATGTACAGAAAGGGACTGGGGCAGACTACAGCACAGTACATGTACAGAAAGGGACTGGGAGCACAGAGGAGGGGCAGACTACAGCACAGTACATGTACAGAAAGGGACTGGGGCAGACTACAGCACAGTACATGTACAGAAAGGGACTGGGAGCACAGAGGAGGGGCAGACTGCAGCACAGTACATGTACAGAAAGGGACTGGGGCAGACTACAGCACAGTACATGTACAGAAAGGGACTGGGAGCACAGAGGAGGGGCAGACTACAGCACAGTACATGTACAGAAAGGGACTGGGGCAGACTACAGCACAGTACATGTACAGAGAGGGACTGGGGCAGACTACAGCACAGTACATGTACAGAAAGGGACTGGGGCAGACTACAGCACAGTACATGTACAGAAAGGGACTGGGAGCACAGAGGAGGGGCAGACTACAGCACAGTACATGTACAGAAAGGGACTGGGGCAGACTACAGCACAGTACATGTACAGAAAGGGGCTGGGAGCACAGAGGAGGGGCAGACTGCAGCACAGTACATGTACAGAGAGGGACTGGGGCAGACTGCAGCACAGTACATGTACAGAAAGGGACTGGGGCAGACTGCAGCACAGTACATGTACAGAGAGGGACTGGGAGCACAGAGGAGGGGCAGACTGCAGCACAGTACATGTACAGAGAGGGACTGGGGCAGACTACAGCACAGTACATGTACAGAGAGGGACTGGGAGCACAGAGTAGGAGCAGACTGCAGCACAGTACATGTACAGAAAGGGACTGGGAGCACAGAGGAGGGGCAGACTGCAGCACAGTACATGTACAGAGAGGGACTGGGGCAGACTACAGCACAGTACATGTACAGAGAGGGACTGGGAGCACAGAGTAGGAGCAGACTGCAGCACAGTACATGTACAGAGAGGGACTGGGAGCACAGAGGAGGGGCAGACTGCAGCACAGTACATGTACAGAGAGGGACTGGGGCAGACTGCAGCACAGTACATGTACAGAGAGGGACTGGGAGCACAGAGGAGGAGCAGACTGCAGCACAGTACATGTACAGAGAGGGACTGGGAGCACAGAGGAGGGGCAGACTGCAGCACAGTACATGTACAGAGAGGGACTGGGGCAGACTGCAGCACAGTACATGTACAGAAAGGGACTGGGAGCTCAGAGGAGGGGCAGACTGCAGCACAGTACATGTACAGAGAGGGACTGGGGCAGACTGCAGCACAGTACATGTACAGAGAGGGACTGGGGCAGACTACAGCACAGTACATGTACAGAAAGGGACTGGGAGCACAGAGGAGGGGCAGACTGCAGCACAGTACATGTACAGAAAGGGACTGGGAGCACAGAGGAGGGGCAGACTGCAGCACAGTACATGTACAGAGAGGGACTGGGGCAGACTGCAGCACAGTACATGCACAGAGAGGGACTGGGGCAGACTACAGCACAGTACATGTACAGAGAGGGACTGGGGCAGACTGCAGCACAGTACATGTACAGAAAGGGACTGGGAGCACAGAGGAGGGGCAGACTGCAGCACAGTACATGTACAGAGAGGGACTGGGAGCACAGAGGAGGGGCAGACTGCAGCACAGTACATGTACAGAAAGGGACTGGGAGCACAGAGGAGGGGCAGACTGCAGCACAGTACATGTACAGAGAGGGACTGGGGCAGACTGCAGCACAGTACATGTACAGAAAGGGACTGGGAGCACAGAGGAGGGGCAGACTGCAGCACAGTACATGTACAGAGAGGGACTGGGGCAGACTGCAGCACAGTACATGTACAGAGAGGGACTGGGGCAGACTGCAGCACAGTACATGTACAGAGAGGGACTGGGAGCACAGAGTAGGGGCAGACTGCAGCACAGTACATGTACAGAGAGGGACTGGGGCAGACTGCAGCACAGTACATGTACAGAGAGGGACTGGGGCAGACTGCAGCACAGTACATGTACAGAGAGGGACTGGGAGCACAGAGTAGGGGCAGACTGCAGCACACTACATGTACAGAGAGGGACTGGGGCAGACTGCAGCACAGTACATGTACAGAGAGGGACTGGGGCAGACTGCAGCACAGTACATGTACAGAGAGGGACTGGGAGCACAGAGTAGGGGCAGACTGCAGCACAGTACATGTACAGAGAGGGACTGGGAGCACAGAGGAGGGGCAGACTGCAGCACAGTACATGTACAGAGAGGGACTGGGGCAGACTGCAGCACAGTACATGTACAGAGAGGGACTGGGAGCACAGAGGAGGAGCAGACTGCAGCACAGTACATGTACAGAGAGGGACTGGGGCAGACTGCAGCACAGTACATATACAGAGAGGGACTGGGGCAGACTACAGCACAGTACATGTACAGAAAGGGACTGGGGCAGACTGCAGCACAGTACATGTACAGAGAGGGACTGGGAGCACAGAGGAGGGGCAGACTGCAGCACAGTACATGTACAGAAAGGGACTGGGAGCACAGAGGAGGAGCAGACCTGCTGGATCTCCTTGCGGACATTGGAGAAGGAGTGGGCGTACTGGCTGCTGGCCTGCTCCAGGTTGTGCAGGATGTCCTTGGCCACATCCGAGTCCAGCTGCTGGTTGATGGAGTCCAACCTGGCCAGCTGCTTCTTCCACATGAGCACCTCGTCCAGGGGGCCAGGCTCTTGCCCAAAGTGTAGGGTGAGGTCAGAGTGCGGGTCGTGCTTGAGGACCCCCTACCAAGGTCAAGGTCGGATGCCAAAGTCAAGGTCATGCAAAAGTTGATGTAAAGGTTACACATGTTTAGGGGAAGGGGAATGGATGAGGGGAATGGATGGGGGGAAGGGGAATGGATGAGGGGAATGGATGGGGGGAAGGAGAATGGATGGGGGGAAGGGGAATGGATGGGGGGAAGGAGAATGGATAGGGGGAAGGAAAATGGATGGGGGGAAGGGGGGGTGGGTGGGGGGGAGATGAGTAGAACATGGAAAAGAAAATGTGCAAATGCAAACTCTGAGTGAGTAGCTGTATGCTTCAGCATACATTGTCAGGATCAGGGTCACCTGAGGGTCATTACTTTCCCAAATCATAGTGACCATTCATGGAGACAGTTTAACATAAAGAGCTGAACCCCTGCATGGGACAGACAGGAAAAATGTAAGACCACAGGCAGGGACTGAACCTGCGACCTTTCGGTTGGCGCCCAAAATGCTCTACCAGAGAGAGAGGTATCTAAACACACTGAATTGGTCCATCCAGTGCATGCCTTGCTATTCATTCACTTTTGCAAGATGTAGGAATTATTTTTAATTCCAAATCATCCTCTCTCCCTCTCTCTCTCTCTCTCTCTCTCTCTCTCTCTCTCTCTCTCTCTCTCTCTCTCTCTCTCTCTCTCTCTCTCTCTCTCTCTCTCTCTCTGTCTGTCTCTCTCTCTCTCTCTCTCTCTCTCTCTCTCTCTCTCTCTCTCTCTCTCTCTCTCTCTCTCTCTCTCTATCTATCTGTGTGTGTGTGTGTGTGTGTGTGTGTGTGTGTGTGTGTGTGTGTGTGTGTGTGTGTGTGTGTGTGTGTGCACACAACAGTGAACATTCTATGTCACCAACTTCTATCAACAAAGCAAAAGGGCAACAGCATTGCCTCCACAGCAACATTCTAATCCTTCCTATGATATTCCCATTATTTAAATAAACCCAGATTTCTCCGTCCCAGGGATAGAACCACGGCACTGCGCCTCGCACATCGTCCAACCCCAAAGCATGCTCGCCCATCTCCGCCTGTCAAAAGACATGGTTTCAACAAGCGAGTATACGCTGAGGGGCTGACCGTGTACTCTTGCAAGAGGGGAGAGCACTGGGTGGTAGGCTGGCAGGAACTGATATAACCCTTCAAACTTGTTTATGATATTCACAGTGAGTCATACAATTTACCTCCTGGTCATGAGTCTGCTCTAAATTTGTTTCTCCTGCATTTCCTTGCATCCCTTGAAAAACTCACACTGATCTTGTGTTCAACATAAGGCCAGTTAACACTACCCCTCATCAGCTGGACCCCCTGGCTGCTGGGCTTTTGGGGCCTGCTCCAGTAGCTCAGCCAGGGGCTGCTGGGCTTTTGGGGCCTGCTCCAGTAGCTCAGCCAGGGGCTGCTGGGCTTTCAGGGCCTGCTCCAGTAGCTCAGCCAGGGGCTGCTGGGCTTTCGGGACCTGCTCCAGTAGCTCAGCCAGGGGCTGCTGGGCGTTCGGGGCCTGCTCCAGTAGCTCAGCCAGGGGCTGCTGGGCTTTCGGGGCCTGCTCCAGTAGCTCAGCCAGGGGCTGCTGGGCTTTTGGGGCCTGCTCCAGTAGCTCAGCCAGGGGCGGCCCCAAGCAGCCACAGAGGCTACTAGGGTGCAATGGTACCCCCACTGTGGGTTGGGGTAAGAATAGACACACTGCATCTCCCTTTGCAATTCCTCAGAGGCAAATAATCACGGAAATTATTACTACACTTGATCTTATTCTAACTTGTTCTCATGATTACCTGATCAATGGCCCCACATTGCTTACTGAGGCCTGCAGGCCATTAAACCTCATTCATTCATTTGTCCGTTCGTTTGTTCATTCGTTTGTTCATTCATTCATTCATTCATTCATCCATCTATCTGTTTATTCACTCATTCATTCACACCATTCATTCATTCAATCATCCATCTATTCATTCATTCATTCATTCATTCATTCATTATTCATCCATTCATCCATCCATCTGTTTATTCACTCATTCATTCACACTATTCCTGCAACTTCCAACTGAGAAAGATCTCCTCTGTCCGTAGCTTTCTCACACAAGAGGCTGTCATTCAGCTTGTCACTTCCCTCATTCTAAGCCGTCTCGACTACTGCAACTCCCTGCTTGCAGGACTACCATCCAAACAAATCTCTCGCCTTCAGCGGGTTCAAAACAACGCTGCCCGTCTCATCTTCAGAAAATCCAAGAGAACACATGTTACCCCTCTTTTCATGAAACTCCACTGGCTTCCTGTTGAGTACAGGATCCAGTACAAACTCGCCACTCTCGCCTTCCGTTGCTTTGACGGAACTCTGCCGCCCTATCTCTCATCTCTTCTTCAGATCTACCAACCCTCTCGCTCTCTCCGCTCAGGCTCTGAAAAACTTCTCTGCAAACCTAAAACCACCACCAAATCCTTTGGCCAGAGATCCTTTCACTTTCAAGCACCTTCTGTCTGGAATGCTCTGCCGTCATCTCTCCGTGGCATCACTTCTCTTCCTTCCTTCAAATCTAACCTCAAGACCCATTTTTTCCGTAAAGCTTTTTCTGTTTAGTGCCCCTAGGGCCTGACTGCTTCCTGAGAACCGTTAGCATTGTACATATCTGTATAAACTGTTTGTTTTGTTTTGTGTGTTTTTTTCGTCTGTATGAATGTTGACTGAATGTCTGGTTTGTGTTGCTGTGTTGTTTTATATCATCTGCTTTTCATCTTTGTTTCTCTTCCTTGATGTATATTACTTTCATTTACATTCCTATTGTGTGTTTTTTTATTTCTATTTTCTTTTCTTTCTTTTTTTTTAGGCGCTTTGAGTCTCACTGTGTGGGAGTATTGCGCGTTATAAGAGTGATCTATTATTATTATTATTATTCATTCATTCAATCATCCACCATTCATTCATTCATCCATTCATCCATCCATCTGTTTATTCACTCATTCATTCACACCATTCATTCATTCAATCATCCACCATTCATTCATTCATTCATTCATTCATTCATTCATTCATTCATTCATTCATTCATCCATCCATCTCTTTATTCACTCATTCATTCAATCATCCACCATTCATTCATTCATTCATTCATTCATTCATTCATTCATTCATTCATTCATTCATTCATTCATCTGTTCATTCACCCATTCATTCACACCACCCATGAGGATCTCCGGTCCAATCCGTGCCAAAGCTCACCCTGATCTGCTTGATCCAGCCGATGACGGTGGTCTCCAGAACGTGCAAGACTGCACCGCGCCTGTTGGGGGAGGCGGCCGCATCCGCCAGCACCTCAATAGAGGGCAAGCTCAGCTTGATCTTGCCCTGGAAGAAAGATGGACAGATGGATGGATGGATGAATAAATGGATAGATGGATGGATGGATGGATGATTGGCTGGCTGGCTGGCTGGCTGGCTGGCTGGATGACTGGATGGATGGATGGCTGGCTGGATGGATGGCTGGATGGCTGGATGGCTGGCTGGCTGGCTGGCTGGCTGGCTGGATGGATGGATGGATGGATGGATGGATGGATGGATGGATGGATGGATGGATGGATGGATGGTTGGATGAATGAATGTAAGGATGGAAGGATGGACGGATGGATGGATGATCAACTTCAAAAGGCCTTCTCAGCACTGAAACCATTTCATCTTCATTCTTGTGATCTTGAATTATTCCATTAACATCACATCTAGTAAACTCAACTAGCCCTGTATTTTTCACCCACAAACTCACCACGCAAGAGTGAGAAATCTTACCATGGCTCGCAACTTTTCATCCCAAAAAACTGTAGATGGCTTTAAAATATGCCACCTTTCAGCTCAAGGTGACTTAAAAGGCACACTCTCCAATCTTCTAGTGACATTGAACGACCTTGTCACAGCCCTTGACCTTCTTGTGCCCTCATGCGACCTTGTCATCAGTCAGAATCTTTGACCTCCCTGTGACCTCATATGACCTCACATGACCTCATCACAGGTCACAAACTTTGACATCCCTGTGACTTCTTACAACCTGGTCATCATTCAGAACCCTTGACCTCCCTATGACCTCACATGACCTCATCACAGGTCACAAATCTTGACCTCCCTGTGACCTTGTGCAACATTTTCACCAAGTAACCCCTTACCTCCTTGTGACCTTGGCTGGTCTCTACAGAGGCCATGAGGCGATGGAGGATGTCCATGATGCGGTCAGAGGAGACTCCGGCGCCCGTCACGCTTGGCTGGTTTGTGGCCAGCAGGGGAAGGTAGACTTCTCGCAAGGTCATCTCCAAGTGCTCCAGCATGTTTTCCGTGCAGTCCATGTAGAACACCTCATGGTCTGCAGCACAGCACAGTGTTGTCATGATGAAACACCTACTACAGTGCTGTCATGATGAAACACTCACTACAGTGCTGTCATGATGAAACATCTACTACAGTGCTGTCGTGATGAAACACCTACTACAGTGCTGTCATGATGAAACACCTACTACAGTGCTGTCATGATGAAACACTCACTACAGTGCTGTCATGATGAAACACCTACTACAGTGCTGTCATGATGAAACACCTACTACAGTGCTGTCATGATGAAACATCTACTACAGTGCTGTCATGATGAAACATCTACTACAGTGTTGTCATGATGAAACACCTACTACAGTGTTGTCATGATGAAACACCTACTACAGTGCTGTCATGATGAAACACTCACTACAGTGCTGTCATGATGAAACACCTACTACAGTGCTGTCATGATGAAACACCTACTACAGTGTTGTCATGATGAAACACTCACTACAGTGCTGTCATGATGAAACACCTACTACAGTGTTGTCATGATGAAACACCTACTACAGTGCTGTCATGATAAAACACCTACTACAGTGCTGTCATGATGAAACATCTACTATAGTGTTGTCATGATGAAACACCTACTACAGTGTTGTCATGATAAAACATCTACTACAGTGCTGTCGTGATGAAACACCTACTACAGTGCTGTCATGATGAAACATCTACTACAGTGCTGTCATGATGAAACACCTACTACAGTGCTGTCATGATGAAACAACTACTACAGTGATGTCATGATGAAACACCTACTACAGTGTTGTCATGATAAAACACCTACTACAGTGCTGTCATGATGAAACACCTACTACAGTGCTGTCATAATGAAACACCTACTACAGTGCTGTCATGATGAAACACTCACTACAGTGTTGTCATGATGAAACATCTACTACAGTGGTGTCGTGATGAAACACCTACTACAGTGTTGTCATGATAAAACACCTACTACAGTGCTGTCATGATGAAACACCTACTACAGTGCTGTCATAATGAAACACCTACTACAGTGCTGTCATGATGAAACACTCACTACAGTGTTGTCATGATGAAACATCTACTACAGTGCTGTCGTGATGAAACACCTACTACAGTGTTGTCATGATGAAACACCTACTATAGTGCTGTCATGATGAAACACCTACTACAGTGTTGTCATGATGAAACACCTACTACAGTGCTGTCATGATGAAACACCTACTATAGTGCTGTCATGATGAAACACCTACTACAGTGTGGTCATGATGAAACACCTACTTCTATTACAGCCACTGCTGCTTCTATTACAGCTACTGCTACTTCTATTACAGCTACTGCTACTTCTATTACAGCTACTGCTACTTCTATTACAGCTACTGCTACTTCTATTACAGCCACTACTACTTCTATTACAGCTACTGCTACTTCTATTACAGCTACTGCTACTTCTATTACAGCTACTGCTACTTCTATTACAGCTACTGCTACTTCTATTACAGCTACTGCTACTTCTATTACAGCCACTACTACTTCTATTACAGCTACTGCTACTTCTATTACAGCTACTGCTACTTCTATTACAGCTACTGCTACTTCTATTACAGCCACTACTACTTCTATTACAGCTACTACTTCTATTACAGCTACTACTTGTATTACAGCCACTGCTACTTCTATTACAGCCACTACTACTTCTATTACAGCTACTGCTGCTTCTATTACAGCCACTACTACTTCTATTACAGCTACTGCTACTTCTATTACAGCCACTACTACTTCTATTACAGCTACTGCTACTTCTATTACAGCCACTACTACTTCTATTACAGCCACTACTTGTATTACAGCCCTGCTACTTCTATTACAGCTACTACTTGTATTACAGCCACTGCTACTTCTATTACAGCCACTACTACTTCTATTACAGCTACTGCTACTTCTATTACAGCTACTGCTACTTCTATTACAGCCACTACTACTTCTATTACAGCTACTGCTACTTCTATTACAGCTACTGCTACTTCTATTACAGCTACTGCTACTTCTATTACAGCTACTGCTACTTCTATTACAGCCACTACTACTTCTATTACAGCTACTGCTACTTCTATTACAGCTACTGCTACTTCTATTACAGCCACTACTACTTCTATTACAGCTACTGCTACTTCTATTACAGCTACTGCTACTTCTATTACAGCTACTGCTACTTCTATTACAGCTACTGCTACTTCTATTACAGCCACTGCTACTTCTATTACAGCTACTGCTACTTCTATTACAGCCACTGCTACTTCTATTACAGCTACTGCTACT
>JAWQFJ010000601.1:60000-62610 GCA_034096865.1 Theodoxus fluviatilis
TTCGATTTAAATAGAATTTAGAGTAAGCTTGTGGTTTGTTCCTCCTCCGCGACTCGTGCTCCGCAGGCTCGATTCCAATGCGGAAGCGAGAGATCTCTCGGGCGAATTCGCGTCGATAGCCCGCATAGATCTGACAATATCACACACAAGTAGAAGAGAGAGGTAGAAGAGGAGTTAGAGAGAGAGAGGGGGGTGTGAGCGGAAGCTGGGAACTTGCTACACGTTCAGGAGCCATATCGAAGATTGCCGTAAATGTGTGGATTGGGTCTAAGACAGGCGAGAGATCGCCCGCTCGACTCGCAGAGAGGAGGATCTTAGCGCTAGATAGAGCATGCGCGGGATTGGAGAAACGGGGTGCTTGGATCTTTGTTCCACAGGGTCCTGCCAGGAAGAGCGGAATTAACGTACTCGGGGTGGGTTGAAGATGTTCTGCACGCTACGGATCGCGAGGCGAGCGCGGAGCAAGAGATAGACAGAGACGCGAGAGATGAGACTGAGCTAGCAGAGAGAGAGAGAGATGCGAGGCGAGAGAGAGCGCGACAGATGAGAGAGAGACAGAGAGGAGAGTGAGCGTAGCCATAGTCCTGATCCCCCTCTCAGCTAAGGCCTCGCGGTTTCCTAAGACCTGAGGACATTGATTCTACTCCTCTAAATTCTTCTCCTATAAACTGTCCCGCAAATGACGTCACGTTATTGATACGTCGCACATGTTTGAATTTCGCCATTCCCATCTCCCCAGGTGTTTCGAAATTATTCTCCTGGCATATAGGATCGAAATTGTACTTGCAAATGACGTCATGCTATTAATGACGTCAAATTTGGCTTTGCCGTCAAATGTCATTTCAATCATTTTTAGACCGGTAATTTCGAGAATACGACCTTAAAAAACCCACTTTCTCTTCAAGCCTCGATTCTGAAAATTTGATACATTCAATCGGACCTAACTTCCAGTTAGTGTGCAAAATCTCAAGGAAATCCGTCCAGTAGTTTTTGAGATATAAGCCGTGGAGACGGGACAGACAGACAGACACACACACACACAGACAGACAGACTAATAAAGTCTGTAGGACCTCCAGTAAACCTGGAGGGATAAATGATTCTCTTCTTGTCGAATACGGAACTCTGTTTTGATGATTGTTTGTTGTTGTTTTTTCTCAAATACATTTGCATGTGTACATGCAATTCGAGCTCTATACAATTGGGGATTTAACGCAATAATGATGATTGCAAGTTATTTCTTTGTTGTAGCGATAGTGACAGTGGAAGTGGTACGTGGTGGTAGAGATGGTCTGTAGTAGCAGAGGTAGTGGTCGTAGTGCTGCTGCTGATGCTGCTCCTGCTGCTGCTGCTGCTGCTGCTCCTGATGATGATGATGATGATGATGATGATGATGATGATGATGATGATTGATGATGATGATGATGATGATGATGATGATGATGATGATGATTGATGATGATGATGATGATGATGATGATATTGATGATGATGATGCGATGATGATGATGTATGATGATGATGATGACTGATGATGAAATGATGATGGTGGTGGTGGTGGTGGTGGTGGTGGAAGTGATGGTGGTGGTGGTGGTGATGGTGGAAGTGATGGTTGTGGTGGTGGTGGTGGTGGTGGTGGTGGTAGTGGCGGTGGTGGTGGTAATGATGGTGATGGTGGTGGTGGTGGTGGGGGTGGTTGGTTGGCGGTGGTGGTGGTGATGGTATGGTGGTGGTGGGAGGTGGTGGTGGTGTGGTGGTGGTGGTGGTAGTGGTGATGTGGTGGTGTGGTGGTGGCGGTGGTGATGTATGATGTGATGGCGGTGGTGGTGGTGGTGGTGGTGGTGGTGGTGGTGGTGGTGGTGGTGGTGGTGGTGCTGGTGGCGATGGTGGTGGTGATGGTGGTAATGATGGTGATGGTGGTGGTGGTGCTGGTGGTGCTGGTGGTGCTGGTGGCGATGGTGGTGGTGGTGGTGGTATTGATGGTGATGGTGGTGATGGTGGTGGTGGTGGTGTGGTTGGTGGTGGTGGTGGTGGTGGTGGTGGTGGTATGATGGTGTGGTGGTTGGTGGTGGTGGTGAGTGGTGGTGGTGGATGGTGGTGGTTGTGGTGGGTGGTGTGTGGTGGTGATGTGGTGGTGGTGGTGGTGGTGGTGGTGTGGTGTGGTGGTGTGGTGGTGATGGTGGTGGTGGTGGTGGTATTGATGGTGGTGGTGGTGATGGTGGTGGTGATGGTGGTGGTGGTGGTGGTGGTGGTGGTGTGGTGGTGGTGGTGGTATGATGGTGATGGTGGTGGTGGTGGTGGTGGTGATGGTGGTGGTTGTGATGGTGGTGGTGTGGTGGTGGTGAAAGTGGTGGTGGTGATGGTGGTGGTAGTTGGTGGTGAGGTGGTGGTGTGGTGGGCGTGTGGTGGTGGTGGTGGTGATGATGGTGGTTGGTGAGTGTGTGGTGGTGGTGATGGTAGGTGGTGGTGGATTGGTGGTGGTGATGGTGGTGGTGGTGGTGGTGGTGGTGTGTGGTGGTGGTGGTGGTGGTGGTGGTGGTGGTGTGTGTGGTGGTGGTGGTGATGGTGGTGGTGGTGATGGTGGTGTGTGGTGGTGGTGTGGTGTGGTGGTG
>JAWQFJ010000602.1:0-10000 GCA_034096865.1 Theodoxus fluviatilis
CAGGGCTAGAATACGACCGCGGGCACAACGACTCTGCCGGATGAAACCCTGTCAATATGAGTTTATCGCGTCTGATTTGAGGGAAATGGCAGCAAGGGATACGGTTAGATTTACTTGGGACCAGTGCCCTGATGATGAAGACGGTTCGAGTAGGGATTGAGAGACAGCCGTCTCAACCAGGACTTTAGAGATGGAGAGTCGGAGGCTTACGTAAGGAGTGATAGAGTGGAGAGGGACTTTCGCGAAAGAGCTGAGCGAAGCGTGATAGCAGGGCGAGGAGGAGGCGGAGAGGAGAGGGCTGAGAAGCGAGGGACCCGGGATGAAAGATGAGAGAACAGAGCAGGAGGAGAACGAAGAGAAGACAGGAGAGAGCCGCGACAGAAACGGCACCAAGTGATTTCTAACTCGAGCCACGAGGATTGGAGAGAGAAGAAGAGAAAGGGGGAAAAAAAAAAAAAAGTTTACCGGGGGGGTTACTTTTTGTTATTTAAAACAACACCAAACGGCTCCCTTCTGAGTTTGTTCCAAATAGCTTCTCCCTGTCCTAAGAGCACTTGGGGAATCCACTATTTATTTGTTATAATGTGTTTTCAGTGAAAGAAAGTTTGATTTATGTTCAATCAGACCCCTTTTAAAAAGAATAAAGTTGAAGAAGAAAGAAAGCAAGAAAAAAAAAGAAAGAGGGCAAAACTTTACTGGTCCTCCGAAATTGATATGCTACTATGTTTCTGTTAAATAATACGTCCCGGGGGGTGTTGTCTGAGAGAGATAAATATAGATTGACAGTGCAGGGGTTCTACAATTTTTTTTTTTTATGGCAATCACGAGAAGCTGCGGGTGTCCGATAGCGGCGCCTGCGCCCTGTGCGTGAGAGCTTTCTCTTTTTCCTTCTCTTCCTTGTCATAACTTATCTTTTTTTTTTTTTTTTTTTTTAATTTATAAAAGGGGTCTGATCGAAAACTAATCAAACAAACTTTTCTTTCACGGTGGAAAACACCTATAACAAATAAATAGTGGAATTCCCCAAAGTGCTCTATTAGGACAGGGAATAAGAGATGGGACAGCACTCAGTTTGATCAATCGGTTCGGTTGGGGTGTACAAAGTTTTTTGGTTAACTTCTAAGCTCAACTAGTACGTTGGGACTTATTACTTCTCCGCGGTAGCGACATGGGGAGAAGAGAGACAGTAGATCTCCAGAGAAAGAGAGCAGAGAGCGCAAGAAGAAGATGAGAAAAAAAGAGAGCTAAGATCAGGAAGATAAAAGGAGAGAGAGAACAGAAAGAGAAAAATGAAGTAGAGGAACGAAAGAGAAGCCGAAGGAGAGGAAAGAAAGAAGGAAAAAGCAAGAGGAAGAGAAGGAAGAGAGATGAGTAAATAGAGAAAGAGAGAGAGGACAGAGAAAGAGGAAGAAAGAGGAAGCAGAGGAGAGAAAGTAGAATAAAAGAGAGAGAAGAGAAGCAGCGAGGAGATAGAAAGAAAAATAGAGGAAAGACCGAACAAAAGGGGAGAAAGCAAAAATCAAAACAAAAGCAAAATAAGGGTGGAGAAGAAAAATGAAGGATAGATCGATAGCTACGCTGACCTACATAACGGATATCGATGATATTATAGCAGAGAGAGAGAGCAACTATGAATATAGAGAGAGAGATGAGTCATCGAATGAAAGAAGCAGTAAGCTGGGCCGCCCACCTCTACCCCTCTCTGAGTCAGACCCCCACTCTCTCTCTATAGCGAAGAGATATCTACTATACAGCAAAAGAAGCAAGATCTGTCCTCCGGCTCGTACTAGAGACGAGTCGATATGCTCTCTCTCATCTCTCTCTCCCTCTCTCTCTGCTCTCTCTCTCCCTCGCTCACCCCCACCACCACCACATACTCCTTCTCCACCCTCTCTCTCTCCTCCCCTCCTACTCTTCTCCACCCTCTCTCCTTCTCTCTCGCTCTTCGTACTCGCTCCGTACTCCGCTCTCTCCTCGCTCTCTCTCTCTCTCTCTCTCGTCTCTCTCTCTCTCCTATCTCCTCTCTCCCTCTCTCTCTACCCCTTCCTCTCTCTCTCTCTCTCTCTCTCTCGCTCTCTCTCCTCTCTCTCCTTCTCCCTCTCTCTCTATCTCTTATCTCTACTCATCTCTCTCTCTACTCTACATCTCCCTCTCTCTCTCTCTCTCTCTCTCTCTCTCTCTCTCTCTCTCTCTCTCCCACACACCCCCTCTCTCTCTCTCTCTCTCCCCTCTCTCTCCCCCCTCTCTCTCCCCCCTCTCTCTCCCCCCCTCTCTCTCTCCTCCTCTCTCTCTCTCCTCTCTCTCTCTCTCTCTCTCTTCTCTCTCTTCTCTCTCATCTCTCTCTCTCTCTCTCTCTCTCTCTCTCTCTCTCTCTCTCTCTCTCTCTCTCTCTCTCTCTCTCTCTCTCTATCTCCTCTCTCTCTCTCTCTTCCTCCCTCTTTCATTGACTGAAAAAAGTTTTGAGTTGGAAAATAGATAGGGTTGCTGGGTTACCATAAGCACACTTCTTTTGTTGTTGTTGTTGCCTATGTGTGACCTATAAAGCTAAAGCCACTCATTGTCCTGCTCAGCAACTGGTACCTCTGGCTGCTTGGCTTTGTAACCTGCTCTAACAGTATAGTACTTGGCTTTGTAACCTGCTCTAACAGTATAATACTTGGCTTTGTAACCTGCTCTAACAGTATAATACACTTCAAATCTTTCACGAGGAAGAGTGCAGCACTTTATTCATACACTCATGGTGCTTGTTTACAGGTCGCTATGTGATGGTGGTGGGGATACTGGTGTCCAGTGGTTCGGAGCCCGTGATTCGACCAATCAAAATCCAGGACCTCAGCACCAGCCCCCTGATGGAGACGCTGTGGATTCTGGAGGTCATCGACCATGCCAGATTGCATCTCGGCACTTGAGTCGGAACTAGAGATTTGCAGACAGGATGCATTGACTGAGAGAGAAAACACATGAACTGTGAGAGAAATCAAGATGTAGAAAGAGGAAATTTTGTGATGGTGGATCTGTGTGGTCCATGAAACTAGGGACTTCATCAGTCAAACGTTTGCCTGGAGCAGATGAAGTTCTTTTGGTGTGGATGATGTGAAGGACAATGCCATCACTGTGGTGTTCTTGTCTTGCCCAACAAAGACGTCAGTGCCATGGTGGTGTGCGACTGAACAGAATCTTCAATCAGATGTGCAGAGGAGTGAAAATTGACCTCTCTCATCAGTCTGCCCACAGCCAAATCTGAGATGAACAGTACTCAACTGAGCTATTGAAACCTGTTGGAAACGGTAGTCATAAACTGTTTCCCACAATGGTCACTTAGCTTGTTTGTTGTCCCCCGTGCACAAGTTATCACCATAGCACTTGGTGTTATTCTCCCCGGGGCATAATCACTGTTTATCTCTCAACACAAGTCTGCTTGTCGTTAAAAGAAAATGCCTGCCTGGTAATGCCATGTGGGAACTGCATGACAAGTACACATTCATTGACTGGCTGGCTTTTCAAAAGGTGGCTGGTGCTGTGAGGGGTTTGCTGGACATGTAACCCCTGCAGTTGTGTCTGGTACCTTCTCACTTACAGGAGAGGTACAGGTTCCTCATCTAGTCCATCACAGGGGAGTGTGTTTTTGAAGCTCGATACTTCAGTGGCCTGGAGGGTAAACATATGGATACACAGAAAAATCAAAATGCAAACTGAGGAAAGTGTGTGTTGATCTGTCTGTGTGGTCTACAATACTGAGGACTGTATTAATCATGGCTCATCACAGAGCAGAGGCGTGTTCAGAAGGCGACGAGTACTCAGTGAGTTCGCGCGAGCTGAGCAGCGCTTGCGCCGTGAAACGGCTTGTTCAGGACGCGTAGCGCTGCAAAGCGCTGCATGTGATTCGGCGCTTTGCAGTGCTGCGCCTCCTGAACAAGCCGCTGTTCAGGAGGGAAGCTTGGCGAGTGCACGCGTACAGACCGTGATCCACTCGCCCTCCTGAACACGCCTCTGAAGTCTGTGTGCTGTGGGAGATTTAGAATCATCCATGTTCCATTAGTGGTTGGTAATGGGCCTTGGACACAAACAGTGCAGTATGGACATCACTTTTTTTCTTCTTCTTCTGATTTCCTTTAGATGGAAACTTATTGACTGTGAATGGGATTGAATTTCAAATGCCACAATTATGCTAGCAGATTATATAAAATAATTCCATGGAAAAATTCCAGATAATCCATAGGCTAGAAGTTCTCTCTGGACTGTTGGCTGATCATGATCGCATATATTGATGGGATTTTGTTAATTAGCATTTTACTTACCTGATAAACAATGGCGATAATGTCAAATCAGTAATATCATGACCATACTTCTTGTTTTGAAAGAAGGGAGATAACTCTTTATCCCTTGTTTGCATTTGACAATGTGTAGTTCACACCAGTGGAAAGCAAGTATGGCAGGAAAATATCCACAACTTTATTCAACACTGTGATGACTGGGATAAAGCATAACGTGGTTTGAAGCACACGTGGGCAATAGTTTTGATGTGAAACCACACTACTTGCCTTTACTTTGTTTTTGGTAAGATGTGTCTTATGACTATATAATAATACACTCAGTACCATCCTGTTAACTACATGTGTATTGCTGTATTGTTTCAAGCAAGTGATAGCTACTTTAAAGATTGTGTCATTCAACTTTCAATAACATGTTGCATCATTCCTCCAATAAAATATGCGGAGGACTTCAAAGTGTTCCAGACAGTGAGTACTTGAAAGATGATGAAACACAATTTCATTGCTACATGCTGTTGAGATAAACAACACTTGAGCATTTTCCTTTGTGATAGTCACTTCAATAAAAATTGCATAATTTACTTTGTGGTTGTTTCAGAAATGTGCATGAATATTCAGTGTAAGTGATATGTCGTGTGTGTGTGTGTGTGTGTGTGTGTGTTTCAGTCTGCATGACAACTCCTCCCAAAGTTAACCCTTTAACCATTGCAAGGCACGTTGCCACCCTGCATTCACAGCATTAAAAATAAAAGTTATTTGACATTTTGAAGAGTTAACTCCCTTATGGTTCTCCTCCTGCTCCTTGTTAACATTGTTATCCTTGTCTTCCCCCTCCTCTCTCTTTTCATCCACCCCCTCCTTGTCAGTCTTCCCCCTCCTCTCTCTTTTCATCCACCCCCTCCTTGTCAGTCTTCCCCCTCCTCTCTCTTTTCATCCACCCCCTCCTTGTCAGTCTACCCCCTCCTCTCTCTTTTCATCCACCCCCTCCTTGTCAGTCTTCCCCCTCCTCTCTCTTTTCATCCACCCTCCTTGTCATCTTCCCCTCCTCTCTTTCATCCACCCCCTTGTCAGTCTACCCCTCCTCTCTCTTTTCATCCACCCCCTCCTTGTCAGTCTACCCCCTCCTCTCTCTTTTCATCCACCCCCTCCTTGTCAGTCTACCCCTCCTCTCTCTTTTCATCCACCCCCTCCTTGTCAGTCTACCCACCTCCTCTTTGTCCTCCTCCTTTCTCCTGCTGGTCCCCTCCTCCTAAACTTTGGACAGACAATGACTGGAAATCAAGGCATGATCTCAAATGAAGAAAGAAAAATTGCAGATGCTTAAGTAATGATGATGATGATGATGGTAAATGAAGCTTCACAGTCTTTTCACCTTCGTAGGCTAAGTGAGGCCATTGGCTACAAAATCAGGACAGCTTGTTGGAGCAAGTCAAGGCTTTATTTCCCTAGCTAGTTATAATTGCTTTTCATGTGTAACATGTATTCTTACCCCCAACATACAGGGTGTTTTTGAAAACAAAAGCAACATAGGCCAGGGCTGCTTCACCTAGCTTTTTCACTTGGGCCAAGTGGTTAGCAGGCTCGAACCAAAGATATAGATACTTGGATCTTTGCCTGATCTGCAGTCCCTAGCAGCCACCGGGTGTGGCCTTAGTAGCTGAGTGGTTCCAGGAGTAATATATCCTTGAGCAAGACGCTTCACTTTTATTGGTTTCTCCGCATCGAGAGGTAAAACAGGTACCTGTGAGGGCTGAGCTGGAAAGTTGTGGAAAAATATATTGGGCACTTTCATCTGCAGCCTGGTTGTATGCTTCCCAAGGAGATGAGATTGTGTTGGAGCGATGAAGTGACCCGATGACCCGAGGTATAAACGTGTGCGGCTTGAGCACGCATCAATAGATGAGGAGTCGCAATATAAAACGCCACGGTTACTTTCAGCGCCGGTGGGCGCCGCCAACCTCTCACGCCTTACCAAAGTAGAAGTAGTCCAACACATGTCTGAAATGTTAGCGGCAGTGGTTACGAGACGTGATGAACACCTGCTTTCAAACTGTGAGAGGAATTAAGTATAGGTATTGTCCATCTCTCTCTCTCTCTCTCTCTCTCTCTCTCTCTCTCTCTCTCTCTCTCTCTCTCTCTCTCTCTCTCTCTCTCTCTCTCTCTGAGGGTCAAGACAAGATGGCTATGCACCTTATAGATGTTTCGATGCGCCGACCGCACGAAACTGCAAATGCAAACGTAATTTGCAATTGCAAAATTAATACACTCGCACACACACACGCCCAGCTTCGGCAATCGTCGTGGAAAGCTTCAGATTCCCACGTAGAAGTTTGCTGGTTACAAAAGGTACGGTTCAGATCATCAATTGGATTTATCTGCTGACAGAGGCAACGATATCGCTGAGGGAATCACTTGATGCAGTGAACCGCAAAGGGTATCTGGATCTGGAGTCACTGGAATGTAGGGAATCTGTGGCACGAATGCTTCGTAAGGCCTCCTTCCCATTTGATCTCTTATGCGTAGTTGAAAGCCATCCGACACCTCAGAATTCCAGCGACACCGCAGCTTACCCCTTCCCATCATCACTGGTTAGATTGAGTAGGGTTGTCCCGTCTCAGTCACCGAGCCAGCCCCGCCCACCTCACTGCTCGAAGGTACATTCTAAATCCGATTAACGGCAAAAAAGACGTCTGACAAGTTATGTTTACACTAATCAACTGACTTCTGAAGCCTTCGGAAGTGAATGATTCAAGAAGTGCTCGGATAGAAGCACAATATTTTGTTCGAAACGAAGCACTACCCCCGCTGTCATTATTTTTGACCAATGGAATCTTTCCTCCTCTTCTGTGCGGAAGTACAAAATTAGAAGTCGGCATGGCGGCTTTTCCACCGATCCCGCAGGTAGGCAATACTTTCTCAAGGACTTTCAGTGAAGTAATATTCGCTCTTTCGCAGATGCATGTCACCCAGACAGATTTGATTGTAATCAGGCCAGCTGAACTTGTAACAAACCCCGATTTCGTCGGGGGGAGTGAATCGACATGTAGTCATCACCAGCGCCGTTGCAGACGTCAAACACGATATTTAATTTTCAAAGACTCCGAGAATGTATTTATCATAACTTTGCATCTGTGATAACTTTTAAAATATTGTAGGCACTGTCATTCAGGCACTCACTACAGTTGGTGTAATCGATCAGGAGACAGTGTCTTTTCTTTTTTAATGTGGGCCAAGATCCACCGAGTGCAGACGATCCAAAAATCGCCGTCCGGGGCGAGAGGACTGGGATGTCAAACATGTTCTTATTGCCTCATCCCGTTCGCATGTCAACATAAGAGCGGGCTACTGACTCGTCGGACGGCAGTGATTTGAAAATATAATCTGGGTGTCTTTGCATGAGTACTACTAAGTGTTTCATCTTGTTCTGCATGAAGGTCCTCTGTGACAACAGATAGTGCATTTTTTTCTTTCTTGCTCGCTCTCACTGATTTGTCAGGATCACCCATGTGTTTATTTATTAAGTCACACGTATGAAAATATATGTTGCTAAACAAAGTGTTTATTATGATTTGAATTGCATTTTCAGAGTGACAAATATGTGAATTACATAAACACGGAAGGAAATGGGAAGATAGGGCTGAACGGTGAATGGTCCCAGTTACAAAGCTTATGCTCAGTAGGACACAATGTACCAAGTACCCCAGTACCGAATTCTAATCAACTGATAGAACATCATGAATCTAGTTTCAGGACTGCACAAGGAATGGATTGTTGTTTATGATGGTTCATGATGAGATGTAACAATATTATAACTCTTATCAAAATTCAAATATTTCCCCAGGAGACTAGGCAACTGATGAGCTGAGGTTTTGAATGATGCAAAAAATTACTTTTGTGACTTTGTTGTCTTGCATCCCACACAGCACTAGAATAAGATTTGTTTGGCTTATTGTTGTTGATTTAATCACATTATTCTTGATTTTATCACATTTATTGGTTATGTACTACACTTTGCCTTGTTAGAGTTTTCTCATAGAATGATCCCTTATACTTAAACTGACAAGGCAAGTATGCATCATGGGAGTAGTGCAATTTTTATTTTGTATATATATATATATACATATATAAAGGGTTATTTTAACACTTTATTTTTAAAGGGCCAAAGATACTGTATTGATCACAATGAAGAAAAATTGCAGTCAAGTCATCCTGAGCTGGGACTAACCACAGTACCTAATCACCTTGCCCAACTGCCGATGAATAAGTCAAACCTCTACAAAAAACAACAACAAAAAGAAGTCAAACCACTATACCTCATCCCAGTCTTAACCCCTACACTGGCATCATAATACTTAATAGAGACTGTTTGGTCTGTTAGCCCCACTGAAAAAAATGAGCTACATTTCAAGGATGAGACACCTACCCATTTATTTTGCACATCCCCATCTATCTGTCAAACAGAATATAGCAAAACCTTTACAGAGGCGGAGATAGGCGGGCATGCTTTGGGGTTTGACGATGTGTGAGGCACAGTGCTGTGATTCTATCCCTGGAACCTAAGCCAAAAGGACATACAGTTAAACTAAGAACAAACCCATGTCATGTTAATCCTGATTTTTGGGGGTAATATTTGGAAAACACTTCTCCCAACCTTCCCCCCATATCACGTGTGGCATGTTGAAACTAGCAGGCTTGGCCCAGTCACGACCTTGCAATACATGCTGCAGCTACCAGGGTAAGGGTTAAGAAAGATAGGCACACAGGCAAGCAAGCAGTCATGCTCGTGATTGCTTCTGTTGGAACTGTGCCTGGCACGCAAACAACAGGCAAGCAAGCAGCCATGCTCATGATTGCCTCTGTTGGAACTGTGCCAGACACGCAAGCAACCTGCTGAGCTGATGAGCAAGTGTTTGTGGTTTGACTTCCTGTCATTGTGGTAGCGGATTGTGTGCTGTGATTCAAGTCCCTGCTCTGTATGACTTGACTGCCATTTCAGGATTGATTCCTGACTTAAGTTAAAATGCTAATTAAATAGGGTAGGCAGCTTGCAGGTTACATTTAAATGTAAAAAATATGTCTGATGAATTCATCATTGCCTGCCTCAAACTTGATAAGGAGTGCATCATACATCAAATAGGACATGTATGCGTATATTCTGCTCTCACCTCTGTATTGTGTTGGCCCATTGACGGCCAACAGTCAGCTATGATGGTATATTTGCTATAGATCAGGATTTGTCTTAGTGGATCACCCAGTGGGCCATTAAAGTGAATTTTGGTGTAAATGATGTTCTGGGATGTTGCAAGTTTTAAGACCATGTAAGGATAATGCAGCTGTAGATACATAAATGCATGCATTTATATGATATATATATATTTATGAATTTAAAAAAAAGGTATTGGTTTTTCAGATCGTGGGAAGTCATCTTGGAGTTTATGAGGGTTATTTTCTACAGGTAAGAAAATATATATAAATACATTATGTTTCCACTAGTATCATCTGTTAGGTTGATCATTTGGCAAAAATGGAGTTCAGCAGTTGCAACCTGATTTTGGGGGGTTGAGTTTTGTATTCTTTTGTGTTTTGTCATCTTTTAATTAAGCAAAGAATGAGTAATGAATCTTAAGTGTGTTGACAAGGATGAGAACAGATACTTAATGTGATCAGTGCATAATTTCAGTCTGTTTTCCTTACTCAGTTACTGACAGCTTGTGTTCTAGATTTTTCCA